>JACJUY010006400.1:4451-51418 GCA_014220935.1 Platorchestia sp. MABIK | reverse complement strand
CTGCAAGTCCCAACTGCAAGTCCCAACTGCAAGTCCCAACTGCAAGTCCCCAACTGCAAGCCCCCAACTGCAAGCCCCCAACTGCAAGCCCTAAATAAACTTAAGTTGACGGCTTACAGCTCTTTGACACAAAGTTTAGCCAAACCACGCAGCTAAACAGAACAAGAGCGGCAAACTCTGTGGGTGTGGAGACGTACAAATAATTTCTGGGGCGTCAATTCTGGACTATATTTCCCTTGGATTCAGCGATGGGCCTCTAAATTTGATTGAATTTACGTATCCTGATGTCGTTTGATGTGGACCCTAATTAATTGGTTATTTAGGACCATCTCACAAGTACGATACCCTTCTTCTTAAACGCAACGGTTATAACGAAGCATTCATTTCAGAAGGACTGTTGCTATTTAACGAGCAACATCTATGCGCTTGAAAAGATCGCTCTATGAAATGAGTTCATTATTATGAAAGTTTGTAAGTATAGACTCAACACAATAACTATACAGATTATTTCCCGGCAGCATAAACAGAACTGACAACACAATGAATTCTGACAGCAATCAAGCACAATGTAATTTTAATTTCAATCCAATTCTTGATTGTTGCAATTACACACTTCGTCAAAAGATCCAGCTTTAGAAAAGGTAACGGGTTGGGAGAGTGAGTGCATCGAAATCCTCAAGGTTGAAAATGAGAGGAAATAACCTTTCAAAACTTTTAGGTTCCAATCGAACAGAATTCGTCGCTCTCAAATGCGCAGAACACCAAAGACTCAACCCCGACGCTACACGGTCGAAGATGAGCCAAATGGTTTCCCCCCCGTCATTCTCGCCCCCATTTGAGCTAAAATCCTGACAGAAATGAACTCCACAAAATGAAGTAGGAGCAGTGAGAGTCAGTTCAATGAAAGCTGATGCATCAAAGCGATATGCGAAAAATCAATCGTCCTCTGCATGAGCTCATTCTGAGGCTAAGCTCAGGCCCCTACTGAGAGAGCAAGTGAGAGAATTTTCCCTAACTCGTTTAAAGCTCAGCAAGCTTCATTTCGTCACTTGTCTGAACACAGAAAGAAACATTAACTGGTCTTAGAAATACAAAGTTAGATTGAGGCTTACCATGCTTATGTAACCGAGCAACGAATATGAAGTACCTCTTCTATAAGGTCCCAAACCTTCTTGTTGAATTCAACCACTTTCTCGAACCCGAGACTCAAAGCATGTTTATAAATAACTACGTCGATGATGTGACAGTGTAACTGAAATCCAATTTTAAATAAAAGATGAAATTTTATTCGTTTTAGATGAGGTAATCGAATTTTCAGATTAAGGATATAAACTCGAGATGGTATCTCCTTTACGACATGAATGAAGTATGAACATCTGGATCTTTGATTGATTAAAAAAAATTTCAGCCTCCCTTCACCACAACAAAGATATTCAAAGAGAGGAAGAATGAAGGGACCATTTAGTATGGAGTTAATGGAACGCGGAATCTACGCACAAGGTGCGTAAAAACAGTGAGCTATAAAAGAAGTTTATAAACAAGACAAGAGTTGAAGAAGAAAGTATTAGGTGCTGAAAAACAGGATAGCAGTGAACCAAAAAAAGGTATTCCGTAAAAAAACAAAAAACTTATTCTATTTCAACAAAATGAAGGCCTACCTAGCCTTTAGCTCGGGATCTCACGCATTTTCCCACTGGGAGCGCTAATTCTCATGGATACAATAGTTGTGTCCCCCTGAGGGGTAGGCGCCTCTTCATTGCTGCGATATTTCCCAGGCGTGTCTGGGCAATAGCGTGATGCGGCAGCGAGCTCCTAATATCAAACGGGCCGAAATCTTCTTCCATCGCTGATTGGGGACGACATCAAAAGATGTAGCGAAGATTATATTCGGCTTAACTCATTTGTCTCTTCGTGACCGGGTCGATAAATGCTTTAACGCAGATTGCGAGAGTCGCAAAGGGAAGGAAAACTTCAGGGCGTCTTCTAGTTATGACGTAAATTGAAGGAATTAATCTATACGTCTTAGATCGGTGTTCCAACAAAACAAAAACCTAAATAAAGAAATTACGAAATAACTTCTCATTCGAGCAATACTTTTATTATACTTTCCCATAGCTTTAATGAGAAATCATTTTTAAGTTGTTGGCTTATGGTAACGTTTCTGTTATTCCTCCGGAAGCACTGCAGCCAAGAGGAACTAAGCTTAAAGGGGATTGTAACATTTTCCCTTGCGTAACGTGACGAAGAAAAGAGAAAAAGATAAAGCGTACGACAAAAAATAAAACAGAGAACACGACAGTAAACTTCCACAGCGAAGTTAACTGTTTGATCCATAAAGAGATTAAAAAGTTCTCACATGCATGAGGGATGTAGCCAAAAACCCCTTGAGGTCAAATACTGTCGAAATATAAATGAAAAATAGACGGAAACTCTATTGGTCTTTCCAGTAAGATGATAAAACGTTTTTCATTTCAAATAGGATTGTCGTTTTTACAAGCCATCGACAATCGGGAATCAATTTGAAGACAGTTTCTACCACTCACGCCATAAGTAACTTAGGAAGCCATGACCATTGAGCGCTTGGTCATAATATGCTTTGCCAGCGCTGTTAAATCCACGAAACTTTCTGAATGCTTTGGAAGATCTCCAAGCAGTTTCAGAAATGTAAGCTTCTTTTGAAACTTCATGAAGAACAGTAAAATTGGAAATTTTCTCTTGAGCTTTTCGCCGGATGAAATCGGAGCACTTCTTCTGCGGAGTTTCGCTGAAGAAGAAGCATGCACGGATCGTTAAAGAATGACTAAAATACTGAAGCTTAAAGAAGGCTTTAGATCGTGCAAAATTTTCAGTGAAAACTCTAACTTTAAACCGCTGTAAGAGCCCTTGAATCATGGTTGATCATCCACGATCTATAAATTACAGTATGTAAAAAGTATGTAAAGACACGCATGAAGTAGGTTGAATTCTCGAAAATCCAACTTCGAAGAAACAAATAAGAATCAATGTCACTTTGAAAATTTTGCCTGATTCCATTCGTGCCAATCTTCAGTGTTCTTGAAAATAAAAAAAAATCATTGCATATGAAAATCTGTTCAAAACTAATATTAAATATATGTTACGAATATATTGTAGTTGAAGCTCACCAAATAAATCAAAATTGAAGTGGATGACAGTAGAAGTCTTCTAAATAAAAATAAAAACATTCAACATCTATGCTGAAACACATCCATAAAGCCTTGGATGTTGTCAAAGAGACTCGGAAGTCTTTCTTTGACTTGGGTGTACAAAGCTAGTGCAGAGGCGCTCAAATTTGGAGGGCATCAGCGTACGTTGAGGGCTGATCTGAGAATGTCAAAATGATCTTACTAAAAGCATGATCATCCTTGAGACAGAGTATCTTAACAAAAGAAATAAAAGTTTTCGTAGTATTAGGTCTTTACGAAGAGACCTCCTTGTGGTGTGAATACCGTTCTAACAAATAAATAAAACTGCCAATACACTACACTGTTATATCTACAGTAAAACACTATACTGTATACTGTCATATCTACAGTAAAACACTATACTGTATACTGTCATATCTACAGTATAACACTATGCTGTATACTGTTAAATCTACAGTATAACACTATGCTGTACACTGTTAAATCTACAGTATAACACTATGCTGTATACTGTTAAATCTACAGTATAACACTATGCTGTATACTGTTAAATCTACAGTATGACACTATGCTGTATACTGTTAAATCTACAGTATAACACTATGCTGTATACTGTTTTACCTACAGTATAACCTACCTAGTGTTATACCAACAGCATAACACTATCCTGTTATACTGTTTGTACTACTACTAGCAGCTGTCACACATAAGTCTAAAACAACACAGGTTCGCAGCGGCACATTGGAAGTGTGACGGATTAGGCTGTTATTACAGTTTACGCAAGGCTTTCTTATCGGGTAATGTTTTTCCGATGTAAAAAATCGGCCATTTTCAATCTATCTGAGCAGTTTTCCTACAAAAATTTTTGCTTAGGAGCAGCAGGAAATTTGGCTTTATTTAAACATTCATCATTTAAAAATGTTCTCAGTTTCTGCGTAAAAAGTGTCGGGTAAAATTGTTGGGAGTGGAATATTCCTACGTGTAGCTGGCATGAGTTTATTAATCGAATAATTCACGATTGCGATTCACGTAAAAGCCTACTATTAGATCAAAACATTAAATTAGAAAGTTCATATCAATGTAGGAGCCTATTAATTCCGATGCACTCCATCTTCTCGCTTTTTCATCTTTGTTTTTTCTATAGAAGACATGTGATAATAAATAGCCTTTACGAGTAGTGCCTATACACAGCGTATTACGCCTACAAAGGGGCGAATTCACCAACAATTTACCATTAGAAAACAGTTCCCTAACTAAAATTATACACCCATAAAATACTCTAAATTTAAATAATTTCTTAGTGAGAAGGGATTAAAAGCCAGACACCGCTCAACTCTTAAAATCAGAACGGCGAAGAAGGACGACATCAAAAAAGATTTCAAAGTTTGCACTGGAAAATAAACAGTTGCCTTAAGTTCGGACATGAACGTGTCAAAAATATTATTATTATTTTTAAATTTGAAAGTTCGAAACTCCTTAGTCTCATCAATGGCTATTTCAAGAGAGCGAAGAGAAGGTAGCATGGACTGTAGAAAACGAGGAATATATGCACAACATGTGTGATTGACATGATACAATGTGCATAGAAATGCATGTTAGGAATGAACAGAAGGCAAAGTCAAAAAAGAGATAGTGAAGAAGGCATGAAAACTGAAAGAATGAAAATGAGCATGGAAGATATAGATAGTCCCGAAGGACTATCTACAGCTGAGGTAATCTAACAGTATCTTCCTGGGTGCGTTAGTCCCCATCGCATAGAATCGACAAGCCTAACTAACTTGATACTATTGCCTATCCTACGCCGTAAGTGTGGAAAGTGCAAGAATTGGATATTTACCGATCGCATGCAAGATACTGAACGTAATGAATTTATCGAAAACAGGTCACTCATTGATTGTATTTTGTACCTTATTCATAACGATAAAATAATGTCTTGAGCAAGTCACAAGTCGTTGAGCTGCTGAGACCGTCACATTACAGCAGGAGAGAGTTGCGTCTAATGATCACACTAACGCGCCGCGACTAGACCAAGCAAATACAGCAGCAAGTAGCAGGCTGAATTACAGGGCTCATATCCCGCGATAATTGGGTTATCTTGCCGCTGAACTATTGTTCATTTAACAGCCAAGTGGAACAGAGTGAGCTTCATGCCACAGAGCAACACAGTGTTGCAGTGTAAGTGTTCCAGTGTCAGTGTCAGATTCCGAGGAGTGTGTGCTCGACAGGCAATTATGAAACGGCCTCCAGCGCAGCCGTGACGGCGGCAAACGGCGCTGCAGCTTTGAAATGTCGTATAGTGCAATATCATGCAATGCGAAGTGCAACATGATTAGTATGCGGGGTAATATCAAACAGTCCGCAGGGCAAAACTATCTTTATATATGCAGTATCATCCAGTGTGCAGTGAAACATCGAACAATAAACTGTGCAATTTCATACAGTATGCAGAGCAATGGGAAGCAGTATGCAGAACAATTTCGAACATTATGCAGTGGAATATATTTCAGAAAATAAGTTTATGAAACAGGAGAGAAGTGGAAGAGGAAAATAGAAGGTCTTGGAAAATAGGACACCAGTGAACCGAAAAAAAATGATCCGTAAAAGAGCACAAAAACTTTCAATTTTAATGGAAGGAAGGCCAACATAACCTCCAGCTATTTTAGACTGCCAACACGCAGACCTGGGCGGCGCCGGCAGACGGCTACTGTATCACAGTAGAAATTTCATTCGAACCTCGCAACCCCTTGAAATAAAAATGCCTAGATATAACAAATATTCTATCATTTATCAGACTTTTCTCGCACCTCCTGAAATATCGGCTCGCACCCCCTGAAATGAAAATGTCAACTTATAGCCAATATCTTAATATTTACCTGAAATTTTTTCGCACCCCCTAGAATATCGTCTCGCACCCCCAGGAGGTACAAGCACCCCAGGTTGAGAACCCCGTCCCAGAGAGACTGACGTCGCTCCTATGATTTGCAAGTTAATCAGATTCGCGGTAATGTATTCAGAGTATCCCGGTATCTTCATTTTAATTTGCCCGGAAGCTTTGATATCTGCCTGAAGTTTCCACGTTTTAATGCTAAATTTTTAAATGAAACTCTCAGATCAAAGCAAAATGTAATACATCTAAGTAGCATTCACATTTTGTTGGAATATTAATCATTTTGCGCAAGCCATGTATTATAAGTATGATTGGTTAAATTGTTAGGCTGTAAATGCATCTTAATTACGAGTATTAACAGGCATACTAGTTTCTTTAATAATTTCTCAGCATCACGATATATTTGAAGTTCATTACGTGTTAAAATTCTCAGCAAATTGCTTATCATTTAACTAAATCACACTATAGTATCACACAATAATCACACTATAATCTAAATCTAATCTAAATCACGCTAAATCACTAAATCACACTGTAGTCAATAGATAAAATGCAACGTTTCAATGCCACTGGCATCAACATCAGGCTGAAAAGACGAAAAGAAAACTGGTCACTCTATAGAAATGATACAATCATACAGGGAAAAACACAGACCATTAATAAAGTTAATACCAAAACACACATGGATGTAAAATACCAAAACTAACTATTCTCAACACATGTTCACTTGGCCGAAGAATAAAGCGATTTGCTGAGAATTTTAACACGTAATGAACTTCAAATATATCGTGTTTCGCTTTATTCTTCGGCCAAGTGAACATGTGTTGAGAATAGTTAGTCTTGGTATTTTACATCCATGTGTGTTTTGGTATTAACTTTATTAATGGTCTGTGTTTTTCCCTGTATGATTGTATCATTTCTATAGAGTGACCAGTTTTCTTTTCGTCTTTTCAGCCTGATGATGATGCCAGTGGCATTGAAACGTTGCATTTTATCTATTGACTATAGTGTGATTTAGTGATTTAGCGTGATTTAGATTAGATTTAGATTATAGTGTGATTATTGTGTGATACTATAGTGTGATTTAGTAAAATGATAAGCAATTTGCTGAGAATTTTAACACGTAATGAACTTCAAAAAAGGCACACTAGTTATGAGTATTATGTGCTGACTTAAGTGCCGCCAGAAATTACTTCATCTATTTTAATTTTAAATATCCGAGGTTTGTCATGTTTTAGAATTTTCTTCATCTCATTCAGACTTTAATAACAACAAAAGATTGGAGCAAATTTTAGTTCCACGTTATTCCCCCTCGCAACCGTAAAGGTATACCCAAGAGGGGAAGGAGGAAGGCACCGCTTAGTTTAAAAGTTCAAGATGAAAGTTACAGGCGCTGAAAAAAGAACAAGAAAGAATCAAAAAAAGATATTTCAAAACAAACACAAACCTGCATTTTCAACAAAAAAAAATACCCGAGCTAACTTTAAGTTCAGGACCTCGTATTCCCCTGGGAGCGCAACTTCCCTAAAAATACAAAAATTGTATCTCCCTGAGAGGCAAATAACAAATAAACTGTAGGAAAAAATTGGAACTTGACACGGCGTCTGTAAAATTTCCGACAGTACAAAGTATGGACCTACGCCATTAGGCATGAAATATTTCCAGGACGCAACGAATGCAAGCAAAAATAATAAATAAACAATAGGAAGAAATTATTACTTGGAATGGCTTCTGTAAAATTTCAGCCAATGAATATTCAGGACCTAAGTCATTGAGTATGAAACGTTTAGAGAAAGGCACAAATGCAAAAAAAGGTCCGTGGAATAGCAGAGACTAAATCACAGCAGAAAATGAACAGCGAGGAAGAGAAGATCACAAAAACTTTCCCTAAAGTGAAACTTGCCAGAGTCTAATGATTAGATTATTAGTTAGTTTAGGCCTCCCTATCCTCAACAAATGAGATCCAAAGAGAGGAAGGAAGAAGGCACCATTTAGTATGGAGTTAAGGGAACGTGGAATCTATGCAGAAAGGGCATGGAAACAGTAAGATGAGAAAGAAGTTCATGAAACAAGATCAAAGTTGAAGAAGAAAGTAGTAGGTATTGAAAAAACAGGACAGCAGTGAACAGAAAAAAAGTTGGTCCGTAACAAAACAAAAACCTATGATATTTTAACAAAAAGAAAGCCTACCTAATTTTTAGCTCGGGCCCTCACATTGTCCCCCTGGGAGCGCTAATTCCCATAGATACAATAGTTGTATCCCCTGAGGGGCAGAGTCTAACGAGAATTCGCCCACACGTTAGAGAAGAGGAAAATTTGATCTTACGGTTATTTAATTTTCGAAAATTTTATAATGGGAATAAACATGGAATTGTCTCAAAATTACAGCTTCGCATTTGAACACTGGATAGGTACGAAAGATCATCATGATTAACATTTTTAATGCTGCAAACCTAGCACGCAATTTAGCTAACCTAGCATACATTGCTTACCCAGCAATTGCACTAAACAGCATACCTGGCAAACATTGCGCTAGGATCGACAAAGTTGCGCTAACTTAACATTCAATATAATTCGAGAAGGATTAGGAGTACATGATACTACTTCAACAAATGTAGTCTCATCTGGTGGACATTTCCACAAAGGCGAAAATGAAGACAAAAGCATGAAGGCACATGTGTGATAAATTGCTTGAACGAAAAGCCAATTTTTTCCCCTAGACACACAGATGAAAGGCGATGGTAAAAACCCTTCAAATTCTTAGCACGATTCCTACGAAGGGACCCACCGGGGGTCACTGAGGGGATTTTAATAGTGCTGCCTACTGACCTGCAGTCCCAAACTCAATTTTTCTGAATACTTGACGGAAACCAAATAAAGGCACTGTCTATTCAATGTTCGTTATTTTCAAAATTCATCTCTAAAATCGACTCTAATTTGAGTTGAAGATTGAACTTCAGTTCAACCCGCAGCAGTAAACATGTTAAACTGAGCCCCCAGTAGACTTCAGAAAAAAATTTAGTCGAATTTGTATCTAGTTTCAAAGAATACATCAAAAAATTGCAAACTGTCCAAGAGAAAATTTTCTGGAGGAGCAGAACATTTCCTAAAAATATTTAAGCGATGGATCATCGTTTGCGAATTGTATGCATCGTTTGATAGTAAATACTTTGACTGCGGCAACTAAATATTAAGTTCAGTATCAAACTCAAATTTAAAATCAATTGCAGTAAACTATTTTGAAAATACCAAACATGAACTGGATCGTGCATTTATTTAGCTTTGATTAAGTATTTATGAAAATTAAATTTACGACTACTGGTCGGTCAGCAGCATTATGAAAATTACCTCCATGTACCACCGGTGGCGCACGTCCCAGTCAAAGTGCTAATTAAGCACGACCCGCCAACGAGTCGTAGCGCAAGAAATGTGTTAAGTTAGGTGGTAGGTAGCAGAATTGATAAATCGATTTTACTGCTCGAATAGATTTCCGTCTTTTCTAAGAATTGTGAAAAATTTAATAGCACGATAATACTTTACCTCGTACTCTAAGATCTATTAGGAAAAAGTACTGAAATAATTGAAATGCTGTTCATTTATACCGGTACGCAGATGAGAAATTCATCTTGTGGTACATATAAGTACCAATACGTTGTCAACGTGTTAAGAGGTGAACCATTTTCTAAAAAAATTGAAATAGTGAACGAGAAAATTTTCCGCAGGAAAATACATTGATGTGATGTATGCAAGAGCAATGTGGCTTCCGCTTGTGAAAAAATGATCATGAAAATGAATTATTGCTTTGCCAAAATCAGTACATGATTCACAAGCGTCCTAATTCAGTGTTTTGATTTGGTCTGTGCCGCAGCTGGCACGCGGTGCAAGAAAACGTTTAAATTACCTCTTTGACCTCGATGTGCGCCACCAGTGGTGCACGGAGCGAATTTCCATAATGCTGCAGACCAACTAGTAACGATTCAGACCGACTAGTATTCACAAACTTAATTTTCACAAAGACTTAACGAGAGCTAAATGAAGGTACGTTTTAGTTAACGTTTGCTGTTTTCAAAATTGCCCACTACAATAATTATTGACTTCAAATTTGCGTTGAATGTTGAACTAAAGCTTAACCAACTGCGGTTAAAGAGTTGAGGTTACGATTCAGATTGAAGTAGAAGAAATGGCAGTAGTCAAGACTAATGTTAACACTTTGACTGCGACGTGCGCCACCGGTGGTACACGGAGGTGGTTTTCATAATTCTGCTGACCAGCCAGTGGACGCAAATTCAATTATCCTAAATATTTCATCAAAGCTAAATGAAGGCTCGATCCAGTTCATGTTTGGTATTTTCAAAATAGTTTACTACAACTGACTTTAAATTTGAGTTTGACATTGAACTTAAAACTTAGGAGTCGCAGTCGAAGTGTTAAAGCATTTTTTTTAAATTCACACCAGAGTATAAATATGACAGTTAATGAGTTACAATGCAATCGGATTTTAGAACGAGGTAGTTGTACAAAAGGTCAACTTTAAAGTCTGAGGCGCTAAGAAACAGCCTTTTATTTTCTCCACGAAATGCATCGCCCTCCACTCCTAAAACATTTGTAATATTCGTTGGAGACCTGAAAACAGTTAATTGAAGAAATTATTTTTGTCAATAAAATTCTCTCCATTACCAAAAGTTTAGCTTTACCAATGATTTGCCGAGTTATGCCTCTTCACCAGACCGGTGAAGAGATGTTAATCCTAATGAAGGAATCAACGAACACTAATTCTTATTAGCGTGAAGTTATAGTGAAAGTTAGGGCGGCTGAACTGAAGTTGACTATGCTCGAGAACATAGGGTAGAGTTAGATTCTCTCGACACCTTCGATCGATGCACTTTGAATAATACTTTTCTATGAAACAACTCATTTTACAACACATCCAGTGGCTGGGATGCTGATTGTTTGAACTATAATTAAATTTACTGTTATTCATATTCAACATGCTGCTATTCAACATGCTGCTATTCAGCATGCTACTATTCAACATGATGCTATTCAACGTGCTGCCATGCAACATGCTGCTATTGAACATGATGCTATTCAACGTGCTGCTATTCAACATGCTGCTATTCAACAAGCTGCAATTCAACGTGCNTGCTGCTATTCAACATGCTGCTATTCAACATGCTGCTATTCAACATGCTGCTATTCAGCATGCTACTATTCAACGTGCTACTATTCAACGTGCTGCTATTCAACGTGCTGCTATTCAACATGCTGCTATTCAACATGCTGCTATTCAACATGCTGCTATTCAACGTGCTGCTATTCAACATGCTACTATTCAACACGCTGCTATTCAACACGCTGCTATTCAGCATGCTGCAATTCAACATGCTGCTTTTCAACATGCTGCTATTCAGCATGCTGCTATTCAACATGCTGCTATTCCATATGCTGCTATTCAACAAGCTGCTATTCAACGTGCTGTCATTCACTGCAATGTTTCGGGTTAGATCACAGTTCAAACAGCTCCTGAAGAGAAACACCATTGAACTCTAAACAAAAGAAAAGCTACAGAATTTCACTGAAGACTTAAGTCTTACCTGCGTATCTGCTGCCAGCGTTGCGTGCGGACTTGAGTGATGAGCTTGCTGGCCTTGATCTCAACTTCGCTTTACTAAGCATTCAAAGTTTAGCACTTAAAAAATGATTAAATTAAGGCAGCTTTCGAAATGAACAAATTCCTAAAGCTTCAAAACGACATAATTTTGAAGCACAAGCGAAAATTTAAGAGTTGCACCACATTGAGAGTATAACCTTCAAGCTTAGGTCACCGTCAAAAGTTTCTTTCTATTTAGAATATTCTAATTTTCGGATCACTTCACAGGCGAGGCAAAACTTGGCAAATGCCACTTCTCTTACACGTCAGGAGAGGGCAGTGGACCTGGCAAAGACTGTTTTTCTTATTAAAAAATTCACAGCGGGAGAGCGGAGCTCTGAAGAAGTTTGAGCAGTTCCTAAACTACGGAAGTTTGCTGGAAACGGGCGGAGGAGCCGGAGTGAGTCCACGTGTGGTCCACCAGACAGACCCACACCCACTCACGGAGCAGGAAAGGATGTTTTATTCCAATCAAGCCTGATACATTTCATCTTCCACATTGGTTTTTCAAATGCCTTATAACTAACAACAGGATGCACTGATGGTTACTCCCGGTCAAACCGGTACCCATTTCCGACACCTGGGTACAGTGGGGCGTTGTGGCTGAGTTCTCCCTTTTCCCAACGGGGAGAAACCTAGAGAGGCACTGGCGGGATTTGAACTGCCGACACCTTCCCGTGAAGGGCGCGTTCTTAACCACTCGGCCACGCAGGAGATATTATCTCTGTGAGACGAGATGGGTTTCCGGCAAGACTAATTTCTGGGAGTCCAAAAAACGCCGCATGCACTCATGCCAACCAAGTAAGTTGGAACGTTTTCTTTCATTTCCGTGGGTGTTTACCAGGGCGCTGAGAGACTCGCGTCCAGGCGCGCCAATCACTAGGCGCGCCAATCCAGTGCCAATCACTAGGGGCGCCCAGAATTGTGATTGGCACTGGAAGAATTAGCATGGCACTGATTAGCATCTGATAAAAAAAGTTTCGGAAAAAACTCGCGATATTTCGTCGGGCAAAATGGGCTATCCAGTTAGACACCTCCACGGGGACAATGTAGTTCTTTTGACGCGTCTTTGACAGCAGTGGCTAACTGCAGCGCAGACACCAGGCTGAGGATGAAAATACGATTTGTTGCAAGGCAAAAAATGAACCTAGTTTCAGCGTCCACATCAGAATTGGTACGGTGAAGTGAAAATTGATGCTTACTAAGAAAACCGTCTGAAGCAACTTCATTAATCATACATTAAAAGGTACTTCTGGGACAACTGCAATAGAAGCATGCACGAACAAGTAATCGTATGCTCAATATCATTTGAAATAGACACTTAAAATGAGGCAATTGTATTTGTAAGAATCTTCCACAAAACAAATGTTAAATTTGAAAGTTTCACAAAATATGTTTTGCAATTCAAAAAAAACAACAGGAAAATCAAATTGGCTTATTGATGGTATAAAATAATTTAAAATATGGTATGGTCAACACTTTTCAAAATGGGTGAGACAGTGAGAAGGGAATCGTCCAAACAACTCGACTATCCCAAAATATGACACAAGATATAGCACCTGAAGCATCATACCTACAGTAACGCAAAAATCACTTGAAGATCTAAAATTACCCTTTTTCGAAGCATGTTCAATTTGTAAACAACGAATGAGTAGAGTGCTGATTTGATCTATTCTCATATGTTTCGTAGTCGAGGGGAGAGGGAGAACTCGAGTAAAAGAATTTAATAGCAAAATCTGGTTTACTTTGATTTGCTTTGATAGTAGTGAAAATAATAGTATAGTAGTGAAAATGTGCCTTCTGCACATATAAGTGTTTTGGGTCGGAAGTTGTAAATCAAGTATGCTCATAATTGCCACCGTATTTCGTGTAAACGCAAGGGCCTAAACAACTTATGATTCGAAATCCAACTCTTGATTAATTTGGGACGCACATCGAGGCGAAAACACCTCCGCAAAAAAGCATCGACAGTAAATCTGCGGCTTGCAATTGTCGACTGTCATGAAAACTCTGTCAAGGAATCGTTGGTGAGCAGTCCAATCTTCTTTAACGGACGTGAACAAGTTTGAAGTGCTCTGAAAATAATGAAAATTATGGAGTAGATCAGCCATCAGCGATAATTTTCAACTTCTATGTCTGGATCCATGTTGTTCGTTGATAATCTTTATAGCGTCGAAGGAAAGCATTTTTTCACTCGCATTAAATACTTCCTGTTGTAGTACGACCATGATTACGTATGCTACTGAAAATCATGCGTCAATTTCAGTCTTAGTGAATATTTTCATATTTAAGAATGAGTGTGACCACGATCGCGCATTGTGTTGAAAATCGTTCGAAAATTTCATTCTATGAAGCGTAACAGCCTGTTCACAGCTGCCGTTCACAGCGTGAGCGGTAGAACAAGTGAACACCTCATCCGAAAATTTCAATTTTTGAAGTGGAACAGCTGCGGTTCACAGCGTGAGGGACAGAACAACAAGGAAACACCGAGTCGCAGTTTAACTTCAGATCAGTGACGTCGTGACAGCGACGAAGAAACTGACCTCACAACACAGAACCCATGAAATTTTGAGATTTGAGAACATATGTAGGATGACACGACGCTCAGCCTGAGCCCTATAAATATTTGAAACAAATGGCACTTCGATGATTCAAATTAATTGATTTTCGGCACCAAGTTCAAAGTGTCTACGAACGCATTGACTTGTTCCTTTGATTTAGTCAGAACTTTATTTTAAAACTTTCTTCTATACTTCAATGTCGGGCGAACAAAAGTTTGCTTCAATTCTGCCACGCTTTCAAATCAAGCAAGAGCATAATTTGAAAACCTGCATTTCAATGGGAGAGTACAAAACTTTGCTTCAATTCAACCACGCACCAAATCAAGCTGTGGCATAATTGGAAAACATTCTTCTGTATTTCAATGAGGGTGGGGGTGAGAGAGAAAGTTGATTTTAATTGTCACGCAATGCGGAAGTTGCTAGTACAACAGTACACGCTGTACCCACACGTACAGTACACGCTGTACCCACACGTACAGTACACGCTGTGCCCACACGTACAGTACACGCTGTACCCACACGTACAGTACACGCAGTACCCACATGTACAGTACACGCTGCACCCACACGTACAGTACACGCTGTACCCACATGTACAGTACACGCTTCACCCACACGTACAGTACAAACTGTACCCACACGTACAGTACACGCTGTACCCACATGTACAGTACACGCTGCACCCACACGTACAGTACACGCTGTACCCACACGTACAGTACACGCTGCACCCACACGTACAGTACACGCTGCACCCACACGTACAGTACACGCTGTACCCACATGTACAGTAAACGCTGCACCCACACGTACAGTACAAGCTGTACCCACATGTACAGTACACGCTGCACCGACACGTACAGTACACGCTGCACTCACATGTACAGTACACGCTGTACCCACACGTACAGTACAAACTGTACCCACACGTACAGTACACGCTGTACCCACATGTACAGTACACGCTGTACCCACACGTACAGTACACGCTGTACCCACATGTACAGTACACGCTGCACCCACACGTACAGTACACGCTATACCCACATGTACAGTACACGCTGTACCCACACGTACAGTACACGCTGTACCCACATGTACAGTACACGCTGTACCCACACGTACAGTACACGCTGTACCCACACGTACAGTACACGCTCTACCCACATGTACAGTACACGCTGTACCCACACGTACAGTACACGCTGTACCCACATGTACAGTACACGCTGTACCCACACGTACAGTACATGCAGTACCCACACGTACAGTACACGTTGTACGTTCCATTGCAGCAGCCGTGGCGACAGTGCTGTCATTCCGTCGTCCAATTTCAGGCCGTACAGAACAATCAGGCTCGAGCGGTGGCGCAATTACGAGATGGAAATGATGAGGCAGATTTAAGCTCCTGGTCGTCATTTGGACTCGCTCAGCGCTTGAATTTAGTAGGAAGACAGTTAAATTTTAACTTGCGCTTACAGAGCGGCAATGAGCCAGCATATTTTTTTCAAGTCGAATAATGTTGCTGGAACAAAAAAAATTGCGTCGAGGATTAAGTGCCGCAGTACGATATTCTATACATAGGCCACAAAAAATCAATTCCTGTCTCTAAAAAATATCTTTTTACGTGATATTTGCTCAATAATTTGCATCCATTCCCTGCTCCCCGATGGATTAGATTAAATAGAAGTTAATTTAAGCCTCCCTATCCGCAAAAAAGGCATTTCAAAGAGAGGAAGGCACCATTTAGTATGGAGATAAAGGAAAGCGGAATCTATGCAGAAGAGGCATAGAAACAGTAAATTGAGAAAGATGATTTTCCTCACATTTTCCCCATGGGAGCGCTAACTTTGTGCAAACATGTGACAAATTTATTCCAAGCAGAACGGAAGCTGTTCTGAAGGCTAATAGAGGCCTAAATCTGCGAGACTAAATAACTATCGTGCACAGGTCAACTGTTCATTAAATGCTATCGAATACTTAGAACAATATTATTATTACGAGGCAAATGAAAGCCAAGTTGATTTACACGCCATTTTATATTTCCACAGCTAAAATCAGTTTACATATTCTGTAACGCTATAAATATTATCAAAAGTTGCCTCAGTCTCGCAGAAGAAAATAACTCCACAGATGTTTACAATCCTGCTTTAAGAAAATGCTCAAGTAAATAGCTATCCTGCATAAATATATATATGTGTAGTTCTTTATACGCATAAAATTAGGTATACAAAAGAGCAACCTTCAAACTGAGTGATCACGACCAAGCGTCGGTCCGAAACTTGAAAAGACCTCGTGGCCTTCCCATTAAAATTCAAATGCATCGAATTCAGAGACATTTACACTTGAAATTTGAGTAGCAAACCTTGAAAAGGATAAATGTTGAATAAGATTTAAGTTATTTACCGTGCAGTTCAGAATGAATCTCATCAATTATAGAAAATAAATGACGTAAATAGTCATTCATTGCATAATACAAGAAATGGTGAGTGAGAGACGCCTAGATTTGCACTGCATGGTTAATTATTGAAATCCTTAAAATTTTAACCAGTAAATTGTTATTTAAATCTCCGTATATATTAAAATTCATTTAGCCGTAAGCTTATTTCGATACTGAACGCTGCCTGAAAATGTTGGAATCTAGTAAAGATCACCAAAGAGAAGTAGAATTTCTCCAACGCTGCCACATTAAAATGATTTTCATGAACATAAAGCCATCAATGAAACCCTATTTGATTAAATAAAATGACCCTAAAAACTCAGTCCATCATCAAAAATAGAATGCAGCCAGTTAAACAAACTCAGTCTCATATTTCTACTGGAGCATCCATGATTTTAGCCGCACAATACAGAGGTTATACATGGGTATCTAAAATCTTAAAACCCTGGAAAAATAGTGAGACTGTAAAATTAAACGAACTCATCAACATCGTTCTAGCCTCGCACACCAGTGTGCTTGATTGATAAGCGTGAGTATAAGGAAACTAAAATACAAATTCAGATCAACCATGAACATTTCGAGGATTCCCCACGGATATCTCGAGGATCCACCACGAAAATCTCGTGGATCCACCACGAATATCTCGTGGATCCACCACGAATTTCTCTAGAATCCACCACGAATATCTCGAGGATTCACCACGGATATCTCGAGGATCCACCATGAATACCATGAATATCTGGGGGATCAACAAGCCCACTACTGACACAAGCAGGTGATCACCAGACCCAAGACACGTGGATGACAGGGAATTCCCACACGTCGGGGTGCCCGTAGTGCGCGGTGTCGTTGGCGAAGTCACAGGTGCTCCACTTGAACACCGGCAGAGACTCGTGAGAGGGACCGCTGACGGCGAGGTACTGCAGCTGGGGGAAGAGAGCAGACGATGTCACTTTCATGTCGGTGCCGGCGTGGGAGCGGTGCCCCAGAGCTCCAAAAGGGTACGTTCCATTTTTCGGGTTGAGGTCGTTCCTGGCGGAGATGGCGTTCTCGGCGCTATAGGGAGGGTCGCAGTCGCACTTCGACAGGGGGTCGTGTTGGAAGTCGTTGTAGCGCATCAGTTTGATCATGCTGCCCAGGTCGCGCACCTTGCCTATAAAGTAATTTGTTTAATGATTTCCATATAATAAAAGGTGACGAGTGGCTTGTTGGAGAGCTTGGCTCGTTAGTTGCGGGATGTCATGAACACGATTTTAGGAGTGGGGAAAGATGATTTTAGGTGTGGGGAAAGATGATTTTAGGAGACGGGAAAGATGATTTAAGGAGACGGGAAAGATGATTTAAGTAGACGGGTAAGATGATTTAAGGAGACGGGAAAGATGATTTTAGGTGTGGGGAAAGATGCTTTTAGGAGACGGGAAAGATGATTTTAGGAGACGAGAAAGATGCTTTTAGGAAGCGGGAAAGATGATTTTAGGTGTGGGGAAAAATAATTTGTTGAATTTTCAGATGATAATTTGGATTTTAGAAAACATATTTCACACATAGCATAGATAGTATAAAAAATTTCACTTTTAAATTAGGAGAATATTATTTTACGGCTGTTAGAAGTTTGCTCGCATAATTGGATTATTTGTAAAGTGAAAATTTTACCAGTGGGTAAAGGGAAAATCATTTGTGAGAATAATGAACACTTGTAACCCCTCAGGGGATACAACTATTGTTATCTACGGGAATTAACGCTCCCAGGGGGAAAATGTAAGATCCCGGGCTAAAAATCAGGCTACCCTCCTTTTTATTGAAATAAAATAGGTTTTTTGTTTTGTTACTGACCATCTTTTCTTTCGGTTTGCAGCTGCATATATTTCAGTACTTACTACCTCCTTCTTCAACACTTGTTGTTCCATGAACTTCTTTGTCAACTTACTGTTTCTATGCAATGCGTTCATAGATTTCGCGTCACTTTAATTCCAAACTAAATGATACCTTCCTCCTTGCTCTCTTCGAAACGTTTTTGTTGCGGTAATAGAGACTTAAACGAATATCTAATTCAATCTGAATTCTGGTTAATATGAAGGAAATTATCTTAAAGATTCAGGTGGCATCATTTCATTCGTGTAAATTAGCAGTATGAATAGCGCCTTCAATTAATTTCACACGGGGCGTGGCACGGTGGGTACAAAAATCACTCTGCAAAACATGTATGTAAGAGTAGAGTTGAACAAATGAGCGTTACGTTGAATTTTTGAAGTGAGTCTACCTGTCGCAGCACAACTATTACGCAATGCACATTCACTAAAGCAAAATACAGTAGTGCAGTGAGATTTACGTCCCTGTAAAGGCGATAAAAAGCACCTGTATTACAGCCTGTTCAAAAAAGTTATTTTACTAAGTTCAAGACTCCTTAGCCACATTGAAGGCGATTTCAAGGATGCGAAGAGAAGGGACCATTAAGCATAGATCGTAGCAAATGTGGAATCTATGCACATGGTCTGTCCACACACAGAATACCTTGTGCATAGAAACTGTATATTAGGAAGAAAGGGGAAAAATGGACATTTCATTTTTTGCTCTTCAAAAGAATCACGAAGACAAAAAATATGTCGGACACAAGTTTTCAGCATGACTGTGCACCATCTGTCAGATTGGTGAAGATGCAAACTATATTCGGAAGTACGTACCTAAACATGGTATCGAACCTATGAGAGCTTATACCGGAAAATACGTATTCAAATTATTTAAAGAGCAATTAAAGAGAAGAGGAAGTAACTGTTGAAAGACATTGAAATACCCATTAGTTTTGTGTGGGTTTTTTCTGCAATTTAATGCTCCAATTAATTTACATCAATTTTTTTTTATTTCGTAACCACACCGACATGTTGGCAAAATTAAATGCATGATCGAATTATTGGCAGTGGTGATAAACGAGAGCAACGATCTGCTTCCCCCTAATTCATAGGAAGGCAAGGAAAGACAACGTACATAGGAAGGCAAGGAAAGCCAACGTACATAGGAAGGCAAGGAAATACAACGTACATGGGAAGGCAAGGAAAGACAACGTACATAGGAAGGCAAGGAAAGACAACGTACATAGGAAGGCAAGGAAAGACAACGCTCATAGGAAGGCAAGGAAAGACAACGTACATAAGAAGACCTAAACAACACCACACAATGAAGACTACAAACCCTCTAATATATTATCACACTTTATGACGGAAGCAGCCATAAACCCACTAGTATATCACCACACTGTATGACAGGACCAGTGAAGCATCCCACTACCTTGATCCCTGGCAAAAATGAGTGCCCGAGGAGTGTTGTCGTAGGAGAACCAGTCGCCGTACTGCTGGACCAGTGCGGGGATGCCGGACGCGTTGAAGACCTCCTCGTAGTAGGGCACGTTGTAGCTCGGCCAGTACTGCGTCTGCTGCAGGTGCTGGGACTGGTCCCCTGCCACCACCAGCCCTGGGATCTGCTCCAGCACCCATAGAGTGCCAGGCCTACGCGATAACAGTTTAACAATTTATTTACCTCAAAGCGATGCAGCAGTAGAATTCGATAACAACTTATCTACCGCAAGCGATGCAGCAGTAGATTGTTACTTAACTTTTTAACGTAAGCATTTTGCTATTCATAATACCGTTTTATAATCACTATCATAAGCAGTAGATTAGATGCAGCAGTAGATTGTTACTTTAGTCTTGTACAATGGACTAATTTAAGTACAGCTACTACTGGGCTCGAACAAGTTCAGCTGTTGTACCGTTCTTTGTGTGTAAAATTAACAATCCATAGGTGCTAATTGTTGATAAAATGTAGTAGGCTGACTGAACGTTATTTATGACGTATTCTTACCTGATGAGTAATGCATATTTTAAAAATAGTTGTATTCTTCTAGCAATTAAGTTTTTGGATACACAGAAAAAAATTCAATTGAAGAAAATGTCTAGGACTGGTACGTCGCATTTAAGACACGAAATTCTGAAACGTAGACGCTACTTAAACAAGCAGAAATTGTGTTTTGAGCACAAACTCGAAGAAAATTTAAACCTTTCAAACAGCCTTATATCGCATCAAATAAGGTTCAAGAAATTTGGTCAATGAAGGCATGAGAACTGGGCCACGGTGGAGGAAAGGAGTTGGGGTCATTTCTATGGGAGAAAATACACCTCCTCTTGTTCAGCTTGCCAATAGAAAAGCTTTATTTCATACAAACTTTATGACGTCACCAAAGCGCAATGTTGCTAGGCCAATAGTAGAGCCAGATTTGGGGGTAGCAGTGCTACCAGATGCAATATGAGCGCTGCTATTGGTTCGTTGCTGTGACGTCAGCAAAACCACACCGACAACGAAAAAAAGACTGGTTTGAACCTACCTTTTTCACGAGGCCGGCCCTAAGCAATGTTCGTATCTTGGCTACAACCTTCTCGGTAAAATCCATGACACTTGTTCCATATAGTAAAAAAGACGCAATGTTATGGGAAAAATTCACTGCAATAGAAAAACGCCCAGGTGTTGATTTGGAAATTCAGTCCTGACTGACCGACCACTTTGAAAACCAGAAACGGCCCGAAACCATTGTATACACTCGTTAAATTTTTGTATTTAGGTTGAAGAAAGCATCTGCGAACGCAACGAATTTTCAGACATAACCATCCCAAAATTCGGTTACTTCAACAATCTAAGTAGAACATGCTAATAAATAATGTGACGAAATGAAACTACAATTTGTTTACCACAAGTGATGCAGCAGTAGATTGTTTCTTAAATCTAGTACGATAGGCACATTTGAGCATAGGAAGAGAATTACTGTTCAGAATGTTTCAACTGTTTCAACAAAAAAACCTTATCACTTTGTAGGGCGTGAAGCGTTTGTAGTCTACGATCATCCACTGATTGTTGTAGGTGCCGCTGTTGTGGAGCTTGAATGTGTCGCACCAGCCGCTGCCGTCCACCGCAAGTCGGTTGGCGATGAGCACACGGATCCACTCCTGCATCTGTGCTCAAAACAGGGCTTCAGTAGCTGCGTTGAGGTCAGAGGTTCTGAACTTATTAAGAGGCCCTGAGTACTTATGTTATTACTGAGTACTTATTACATGATTTTTTTTAGAGGACCTGAGTACTTATGTTTTTACTGAGTACTTATTACATAACTTATTTAGAGGTCCTGAGTACTTATTACTTAACTTATTCAGAGGTCCTGAGTACTTTTTACTTAACTTATTCAGCGGTCCTGAGTACTTATTACTTAACTTATTCAGAGGCATTGAGTACTTATTACTTCACTTATTCAGAGGACCTGAGTACTTATTACTTCACTTATTCAGAGGACCTGAGTACTTATTACTTAACTTATTCAGAAGGCCTGAGTACTTATTACTTAACTTATTCAGAAGCCCTGAGTACTTATATTCCTAATGAGAACTTATTACTTTACTTATTCAAAGGCCCTGAATAAGAACTTTGAGCTCCCAATGGCGATCTGAAAGCATACTTTAAACATACCTACCCTCGAATACAAACAAGGGGAAAAAGACTAACCAAATCTTGCTTACGACAACAAGTTAGTCTTTCTTCCTACATGTCCCAATTGCTTACGACAACAAGTTAGTCTTTCTTCCTACATGTCCCAATTGCTTACGACAACAAGTTTCACTTTCATCCTAAACGTGCCCAGAAAGAAGAAGCGCTCACCTCTCCATCAGGAGTGACCTCTGCCCATAGGTCTGGATTGCTGTTGCCGATGGTGGTCTCCATGGTTAGGAGCCCTGAAGACAAGAGGTAATAGTCGTCGGCGGAGTGGATGATGCCGGGGTAGGATGAGAACGCTGCAGTGTGGCCTGGAACGGTGTCCTCACTCGTTCTAGACTCCAGCGACTGGAACGGCAGGATGTACTTCTTCTGCATGCGCAGCATCGACTGCAAACTGAAGGACAAAACGAATTTTTCAGCTGTTTTTGAATTAGTCTACCCGTCACTTTTGCGCACTCGCACTATCATTGAAATTAGGTGAAAAAGACGGCATTGTGACTACTCTCTCATGAAATGAATCGAGTAAAGATAGTATATTAGAAGTATCATTTGAAACTAAAGAAGTTTGTGGGAGACAAAACTGGAATCAGACACCAGTATTTATTTTGAAGCCACATGTAAGACATTAAAATGGTATTCCACGAGTTCCAGATCACGTGGGAGACAGACATAACCACTCACGAGTTCTACGTCACCTGGGAGACAGACGCAGCCACTCACGAGTGCCAGGGGACACAGCCACTCACGAGTGCCAGGGGACACAGCCACTCACGAGTGACAGGGGACACAGCCACTCACGAGTTCCAGGAGACAAAGCCACTCACGAGTTCTCCGTCATGTGGGAGACAGACACAGCCACTCACGAGTGCCAGGAGACACAGCCACTCACGAGTGCCAGGAGACACAGCCACTCACGAGTTCCAGGTGACGTGGGAGACGTAGAGGTCAGCGCTGCCCGGCAGGAGCTTCACGAGGGCAGAGCAGCGGCCGTCCCCCCTGAGGGCGCGGCTGCTGGAGGAGGGCTTCAGGGCGCTCTCCAGGTCCTCCAGGTCCCCGCCCATGTTCATCCACCTGGACAGGAGCGGTGGAATGAAGGTGTGGTGGAATGAAAAGATGAAACGAAATGGTGGAGTGCGGCTGTGGAATGTGACGGTGGAATGTGACGGTGGAATGTGACGGTGGAATGTGACGGTGGAATGTGACAATGGCCCAATAGAACAAATTGGCAAAATAAATAAGTGATTTTAACGGTATTAAAATATGTAATGAAAATGAATTTGAAAAAATTACCAACAAATAATTTCTAGAAAGCTTACATGAACTCCAGCATGAAATTCCCGCAGATTGCTTCCATTAAATTCTCGGAAAACTAAGGGCACAAAATTACAGCGGAAATTTCCACAGAATGCCAGAACAGATCCTACAGAACTCCCGAATTAACTTCCCTCAGAACTTTAGCACAAAATCCTACAGAACCTCTGCACCAACTCCCACATCTTCCCAAAACTCGCACGTAACTCGCACATCAAATTGCCATAGAACCCAAGCACAACTTTCAACCTCCGTATTTTCCCACAACTCCCGCATTTTCCATATCTCCCATAACTCATACGTAACTCGCGCACAAAATTGTCATAGAACCTATGCAGAACTCCTTCCCAACTCTCGCAATTCGCCACAACTCCCATTTAACTCAAGCATTTTCGTACGTAACTCGCACACGAAACTGCCACAGAACCCATGCAGCACTCCCTTCCAGCCCCCGCAATTTCCCCCTACTCACATGCAACTCCCGCATTTTCCCGCGTAACTCGAACGTAACTCACGCACCCAATTGACATAGAACCCATGCACAACTCCCAACTTCCGCAATTTCCCCCCTACTCCCATGTAACTCCCGTATTTTCCCAGGTAACTCGTACACAAAATTACAACAAAATGGAGCACTAAGAACACAGCGCAGCCCTCACAGGATCTCCTCTGCAGGGATGACGTGAGCGGCGTACTGAGTGTAGCCTGCGACGAGACCCTCCAGCTGCGCCAGCACCAAACTCGCCTGCGTCATATCATCTAGTTATCAAGGAAAAGATATTCTATTCCAATCAAGCCTTACACGTATCATTTGGTTAATGAGAAAAATATATTTTATTCCAATCAAGCCTTATACGTATCATCTAATTATTGAGGAAACTATATTTTATTCCAATCAAGCCTTATACGTATCATCTAATTATTGAGGAAACTATATTTTATTCCAATCAAGCCTTATACGTATCATCTAATTATTGAGGAAACTATATTTTATTCCAATCAAGCCTAATACGTATCATTTGGTTATTGAGAAAAATATATTTTATTCCAATCAAGCCTTATGCATAACATCTACTACATTGGTTTTTTAAATGCCTTATAACTAACACCAGGACGCAATGACGGTTACCCTCGGTCAAGCCGATACGCATTTCCGATACCTGGTATAGAGTGGGGAATTGCGGCTGAGTTCTCCCTTTTCCCAACGGGGAGAATCACTGGGCGGCACTACCGGGATTCGAACTGCCGACCCTTCTCGTGAAGGGCGTGCGCTCTTAACCACTCGACCACGGTGACAACGTGGATAACACGTGAACCGCCATGGGTTAAACTAATGTTTAATATTCAACCTAAATTTACAGTCAATTGTAATGAGCAATTTTGAAAATAGCAAACATTAACGGGATCGTGCATTCATTTAGCTTTGATTAAGTTTTTATGAAAATTGAGCTCGTGGCTACTAGACGGTCAGCAGCATTATGAAACTTCCCTCCGTGCGCACCCGGTGGTTCACATGACGATTAACGCGTTAAGAGTTCAGTACCTTCTATAACAGCATTCGCTCTTCATGAAATTACAAGCGCATACATATTTTCGGATCACTGTAGCTGATTGTTTTTTCTGTGAACTCAAGCATGCTGTGAATGTCATGCGAGGGTGTGTTGAATGTCACAGTAGCGCTGAGGTTATAGGAGGTGATGAAAAAGTGCTTCACACGAAACTTCAAGCTTCAGCACTCTTCGAGACTATTATTTTATTTATTTATGAGCTTCAGGGGCACCTGAAAATACAATCTCCCTGAATGCAAGCTGGCCTCAACGCTGCTCATCGCATCACCGCCAGAAATATTAAAAATTATCTAGATTTTAGTTCCGGTCTGAGCCGGAGTAAGTAAGTAGATCATGATAAATATAATCAAATGATAGAATAAATAGGGCTGTATTGATTACGGTAGCTACGATCTAAACTCCAATTAAGTATAGTCCATGACCAGATAGAGTTGAAATCACTTGACAACACTACCAAGTTTTGGCCCCAGGGAGTCCCAGTAGTCGTTTATCGTTTATCATCCGCGTTTAATTCTTGAGCTATAGAGCTCTATGTTGCTCCATCTCTTCCAAACATAAAAATTAATTGAAAGCTTTCTTGTACTGTTATTTTCTCATACACCCATCTCAGATCTAATCTGAAAAATGAAAAAAGAAATACGAGTAATTGTATCGCGCGCGATATCTGGGATACCCTGTATAACAAGAGCCCGAGTTTGGGATCAGAGACTGGCATCAGATCTAATCTGAAACATGGCAAAAGAAATACAAGTAATTGTATGGTGCGCGATTTCTGGGAGTTCCACAAGAGGTGTGGGAGTGATAACAAGATCCCGAGTTGGGGATCAGAGACTAACCTGATGCCAGAGAGGGTCGGTCTTTGCGTGCTGCTGTATCATGCTCTCCATCCAAACGAAGTTGGCGGTGATGAACTGCCTCAGTTTTGTGCAGTATTCCTGGCCCTGCCAGTCGCAGTAGCCCTGCATTACGTTCCTGCACGGGTATACCAACAGTCGAACGGTACACATTTCACGTGCGTCTTGAAAATTTTTCAATTTTGAACTGAGATTCAAACGAGTGAAGAAATATTTCCGCACTGAATCATGCTTGGTGTTAAGAAAATATTGCTAAATTTCTAAAAAATTAGGAGAAATCATACGCTCGAAGCCAGGTGTAGCAGGAATAGTGGGCAAGCATAAGCGTTTCCTAATGTGAAATTTTTGAAGGATTTGAAATTAACTACAACACAACTGTAACAACACCAAAACACAGTTTGTAACTTAAAAACACACAATCTCAAGTAAATGTGTCCACGCACCAAGGCACAGTATGCATCAACTGACATCTACAATGTCTATGCAAAGTAATTCCATGACCGCATCACCAATCAGTGAGCATGATTAATTAGTGCAATACCTACATAAAGTAAATCCATGGAAGTATCACAACACAGCACAGCATGATTACCAAGTACAATATCATGTGAAGCAGCCAAGTAACTCTACGCAAGGCTCACAACACAGCGATCACACCAGCAAGCAACAGCAAGGCGGGCTCACCGCCAGCTGTCGTAGATGAGGGCATGGGACGCGGCTCCCTCCACATAGCCTGCGCTGTACGCCTGGTCCCTGTCCGACGCCGCCGCCGCTCGCGTCTCCACCTCCAGGAACGCCCACCTTCGTCATGTTGTGTTCATGTTAGTCAATTGAGTTTAGCACATAAGATGAATAATTTGGTTTGACCCTCTCTAACTATTACAGAAATGCTCCAAAGAGAGGAGGGTGCCATTTAGTGTGGAGGTAAGGAAACCTCCAGGAACGCCCACCTTTGTCAAGTTATATTCACATTAGTCAATTGAGTTGAGCATAAAAGATGAATAACTTGGTTTAACCAACTCAACTACAACAAAGATGCGAGCATAAAAGACGACCGTTTTTTTTTTATCTTTTCTAACTGCTACAAAGGTGTTACAAAGAGTGGAAAGCGACATATAATGTGAAGGTAAGGGAACCTCCAGGAAGCTGTCATGTTCAATTGAGTTGAACATAAAAGATAAATAGGTTAGTTTGACCCTCCCTAGCTATTACAAAGGTGCTCCAAAGAGAGGAAGGCGCCAT
This sequence comes from Platorchestia sp. MABIK, assembly GCA_014220935.1. Classification (NCBI taxonomy): domain Eukaryota; kingdom Metazoa; phylum Arthropoda; class Malacostraca; order Amphipoda; family Talitridae; genus Platorchestia; species Platorchestia sp. MABIK. The sequence goes on along the minus strand of JACJUY010006400.1, from coordinate 24,209 downwards.
TTAGTGTGGAGGTAAGGGAACAATGAGCCCATGAAAAAGGTGTGTTGTCACACAAGATGCCCTACGCATAGAAACCTATACCCTCTCCATAGAAAGAAGTTGAAGAAGTAGTACGAGCTGAAAAACAGGACAGCAGTGAACCGGAAAAAGATGGTTCCTAACAGGAGAAAATAAAACAATTACATTTCAACAAGACAAAGGCCTACCTAACCTTCAGCTCGGGAACCTCACATTTCCCCCGGGAGTGCATTGAGCATGTCAGCTGCACCTGTCGACCATCGCGCCGTCACTCTCCGTGCAAAACACGTGCAAGCTAAACCACCTAGATTTAGCTTCATGGAGACATTGAAGCCTTTATCAGGATGAAGTGTCAATGTTAAAATACACTTAGTTAATATGACTTGTGTATAATGAGGCGTCTTTGAATCTACTGAGAGCAGTACCCTACCACACGAAGAAGGTATTCTGAAACTCTTGTTAGGGCATTACCCACCTCAAGAAACAGTGGCATGGTTTTAAACTGTGAACCAAATCCAGAAACTAAGGCTTTTTTGGGCAGCCTGGCAGCGCGCTGAACACCTTTCAGGCACTTTGGTGGGATAGAAATGAATTCTTTTTAAAAATATACTGTGTGGTACTAGTTCTTTTCGCGAGGGCTTCAGTCTTAATGCGTATTGGAAGTGCATTGCACTCTATTGCCATTATTACTATTGGTGTTATTATTCTTATGATTTGTTCAATGTTAAAAGCGGCTGATAGGTCCAGGTCAGTAAAGAACAGGATGAGTTGAAAAAAAATGAGTTGGATGAGTTGAAAAAAAAAATGAGTTGAATAAGTAAGGTTGGGATTCATTTAAATTGAAAATAATGGTTGTGGGCATGCGCTTTTACAGCGACGATGAGAAATATTGTTATCACCTAGTTAGTATTATTATTAGCTAATTAGAAAAATTATTAACTAAATAGTGTTATTATTACCTAAGTAGCATTAATACCAGTATTATCACTAAACAGTTTTTATTATTATTAGCTGGTCTGAGGAAAATTATTAGTTGCTGGTATTAGGAATAATATTATTAGCTAATTTTCGAACTACATCGATGGCGATCTATTTAAAGAGAGGAGAAGGGGCAATCTACAATCGATCGTAAAAAACAAAAAATCTATACCTCGTACGCTAGGAAAACATACTTTTCATCTTCTTGGTCAAACAAAAAACACAAAAACGATAATATAAGCACCCGTTTTGGAAGGTCTGGTCAGTGAAATTAGCCCTGGCCACCCAGTCCTGAGCGACGCCGCTGTGGAGCTTCAGGAGCGGGGCGGTGTTGCCGGCGCGCGCTCCCTCAATCAGAGTCACGCTCACCACCTCCCCGCTGGTGGGCGGGGCCAAGAGGGTTGCCACCGCCACGAGCACTGACACGATCACCGTCATTGTGATGATTTGCTTTTGAGTGTCAACTTCAAGATGATTTGGTTGTTATAATACAGAATCAAACTAAAAAATTCAACGAGTCTTTAATGAATATTACAATACACTGTAATAAAATGAATGTTAGTTACAATCTCTCTAACCACAACGTGTTCCAACAAATTTAAAATTATTTAGTGGTTATTATCCATAATCAAACTGTAAATAATTAAACAAGTCTTTGATAATTATTAAAATAAGTATACAACTATGCACTGTAATAGATTGTATGTTAGTTACAATCTCCCTAACCACAACAAAGGTGTTGCTAAGAGAGGAAGGTACTATCTGGTACAGAATTATGGGAACGGGAAATCTATGCACAATGTGTGTTCCAACACCCCGAGCATTGAAACAAAATTGTCAGAAAAATTAGATTAGATGAGTTAATTCAAGTCTCCCTAATCACAAAACAAGTGATTTAAAAAGAGGAAAGGCATGGAGTTAAGGAAACGGGGAAACTATGCACGTATTCCCACACAATATTCTATGCGTATAAGACCTCCCATGGCAGGGATGACGACAGGAAGGAGCTCCCATGGCAGGGATGATGTGAGGGAGGAACTCTCGTGTCAGGGATGACGAGAGGAAGGAGCTCCCATGGCAGGGATGACGACAGGAAGGAGCTCCCATGGCAGGGATGACGTGAGGGAGGAACTCTCATGGCAGGGATGACGTGAGGGAGGAACTCTCGTGTCAGGGATGACGAGAGGAAGGAGCTCGCATGGCAGAGATGACGTGAGGGAGGAACTCTCATGGCAGGGATGACGTGAGGGAAGAGGAAGCACAGCTGGGGTTGCCCAGGGAGCGCAATCCCTTGGTTGCCTCAACAGAAGGCAACCCCCCCGGGGACAGGCAAAATAAGCGTCACATAAAAAACAACATTTACTGATACTTTATTGCAGTAGTGAGCATTAAATGCACGGTACTTAAAATAAGATACCATAATTTATCGCATTTTTTTGTGCAAAATAACAGTGTTTGAGAAGTGAGCGATGTGTGGTTGACTGTGAAGATAATGAAATAAATATATTGTGAAATGCTTTTGCAAACAGCATGCTCTAGAGTGAAAGAAAACCGCTTATTTAAAAAAAAAAAACACGCTATATTGTTTAGTAGCACGCAAAATTGAAAGTGACATGGAATACAATTACTCAATGAAGAATAAATACATAGACTTTAAAGTAATAACACACTGCACACTGGCCTCTTGCACGTAGATAAGAGTGGAGATGCTGATGAAACGGTTCTCTAACAGGATTTCTTCATCAGCGCTCTATAGTTCCTGTTCTCTCGCGCTTGTGCACAAAGCAACAGTTCAGTGCTCCAGATACCGTACGAAATATCCCACAGATGCGACGCACACAGGCAAGTTACGACCGTTATTATTTTATTCATAAACGAATAGCATATCGCTACGTCAGCTTTGAGATCAGATATAACCAGCCGGCTGATTACGGCTCTCATCTTTTCAATTTCAAGATGATGGTAACTGCAAAAAAGTAGTGCAAACATTATCGGATAAACAAAATGAAGGAATCTCGCTGTTGGCAAATTGGTGTACAAGCATAACATTAATTATTAGCAATACTGTCGCTGGAGAATACAAGGTTTCGACCAAGATAAATTCAATATTTTCGAAGGCACTGGCTGACCATAAATTAACTTCCTTCAGAAAAAAACAGAAATCCGGACTGAAATAAAGCTCTGGGTCAATTGAGTCCGAGAATTAACTACATTGTTATGATTACACTACGGCAGGTATACAAGGCAAAGTTTGTTTCATTACAGCAGTACTGTAGATACAAACCCCTACTGGCCACTCAGCTAGTCCTTGACCGTAATTGTATAAGAGCTTCAAAGTGACAACCTCCCCCTACAACAGCCTGACATACACTGATCCCGGTTTGCGGTCGCCTACAGCTATCTTTGTTTCCGGACTCCGGCACCGAACTGCATAGCACTGAACGAATTAACCCTATCAGGACCAGCGTTTTTTTTTTTTTCGCAGGACATCAAGAAAAGTTGATAACGTTCTTATACCCTGAATGTTTCATTCACAAAGTTACCGTCTGTTGCTTATTATTTGTGATAATTAACGTAATGTTATCGTAATATTTGCTTCACATGTATGAAACTTGACCTTCCTACAGAAAATTGTTTACTTACTTTCAGATGGATAAGACATTACGCACCGAAATTACTGACAATCGCCTGCCTTACATTAATACGAGTGGCAAAAATAAGGAGCTCTGTGAAAATACTACAAGCCTCTCATTAGCACCCAGCGGAGACTTCTGATACGCCAAGTAATGACGTGTTAAGTTACTCAAAGTTTTCCTTAAATTAACTCGACTAAGTTAATGTGTTTGTTTTCTGCTACTTCAGATTCCCTTTGTTATTTGAAAATTTACCCATCGCTACAGTACTCCACGTTGGCAGCACTCATAAACTGAGAAACTGGATTTTTTACATTACATCCGGAGATCAAATTACATCCCACAACAACCTACATCATTCGCGCGACACACTTTCCCACATGGACGATTTTATAAAGAAAACACGCTTCAGCGCACACCATCACATATTTACGAAAATATATTTTCTTCTAAACATCAGCGTGCGTAATTCTACAATAAATCCCACAAAAATTCGATTCCCATCATCGGACGTACACTCCCCTCCGATGCCGCACACACCCACACAACCTAGGTGACAACCTACTTCAGCAGTACCTAGAATCATATGGCACCAAACTCCAAGTTTAGCTAAAACGAGTAACGTTACCACTGCCATCACCAAACCTTTCTTAATATCTAGAGCTAGTCGTGGGCACAGAAAAATAGTCGAATGATTCAATCAGTTAAAGTCGCCAAACTTTGAAGCCGCTTTTGACGGTTTTACCTGTTTTTTAATCATAGGCCTTTTGGCCACTGCCTTGCGCTGGTACCAGAGGATGGCGGCGATGTTGTAGTGCCTGTAGTGTGGATACCAGTTTACGGGAGTCGAAATTTCACCTAATATCAATCTGGTCTCGTGGTGATTGCTGGCCTTGTGGCGGTTCACCAAATTATGTTCATCAAAAAGCCCACATAAGCAGTACGGCGACAACTTTCTGCAATCAGATGAAAGCCATGCAGTGCTGATGTGCACACATCTTCGACGGTTTTACCTTTCTTTAAATGGAGAGCTGGTCGTGGGTACAGAAAAATAGTCGAATGATTCAATCCGTTCCTGACATTCACGGTTTTCAAAGGCGCCAAACTTTGAACCCGTTTCATACGTTTTTTTTCTGTTTCTTTTCAAAAATGGCGCTTGGTACCGTATGATTTTAGGGGCCACAGTTACGGCAAGTATGACTACAAATTTCAGGTTTGAGGGCTGAAGTTAGAACGCCTTTAGAAGGTCAGAGGCCTCCTTAGCTGCGTTGTGGTCGTCCCGTGAAGGCTGAGGCAGAGACTTCACCAGGTCCAGCGCCTTCTGAAGGTATTCCGATGCCTTCTCCTTCTGCTGCAGATGCTGGTAGCACTTGCCGATCATCAGCAGGTTTTGGCTAGGCGGAGACAAATGATTGCAATGTGAACTGCAGCGAAAGCCAAATATGTTCCAAATTGTGCCAAGAGAAGAAAATGAATACCACGTGAAGTAAAATGATTCTAATGTTGGCGGCAGCGAAAGGGAAATATGCTCCAAATTGGGTAAGGGGTGCGTAAAATGCATCATGAATGTGTAAAAATCGCACACAAATTCAAACTGGTAAAGCGAACATACGACATAAAGAAACTAAATCCCCGACGTTGTAAATGATCAGTCCAAAAGTAGCCTCGAAATGTTGACAAAATATTTATGGCACCTATGAAAAATTTCCAAAAAAATGTTTTCAATTAAATTTAATTTATTGAAATAAAGAGGCTATGAAAGAAGCGCGAGTTCCCCAATTCAGCCTGTTGCTGTTCATTGCCTGAATTTAATTGTTTGAATGAATTCATTGTTGTTCTTCTAAGCAAGATGTGCACATGTTACATAGCCCTCAGTGCCAGCCGTTTGGAATACATCAATACTCAACCCTAAAATAATTAGCATACGCGTATGCTAAAATAATTAGCATACGATAAAGTGCAATTGACACTCCCATTTCGCCATCACGCACAGTTTCCAAATAGATATAATTTCTATGCCTGTACTACCCTAAATAAACACAACTCCAAACCAACGCAATTTTCTAACAAACGCAGTTTCCAGGCCTACACAATTTTTAAATAAATTTAATTTCAAAACATGTGCTGTTTTTAAACAAGCACAGCTTTAAACCAACGCAGTTTTCAATGAACTCACAGTTTCCAAACAAACAATTTTCTAACAGATCTATTTCAAACGAACAATTTTCAAACAGATCTAACTCCCAAGCATGTGATGCTTGTAAACATGCACAATTTCAAACCAACGTATTTTTCATTGAGACGAAATTTGCCATCTAAAAATTTATTAAAATCGCGTTTGCTGTGAACAGCTCTGGGCCGGAGCACAGCTGGTGAAATGTACGTGTTAGCAAACTGATATGATATCCGCGCTGCCACTAGCCCTATCCGTATACATTCATAGGCCTCTCAATTCAGATAATTACATTCGCCAACACACAACGTTAGAGCTGTGTCTGTGTACGCAGTAGAGATAACATTCGGTATATATTAAATACCGAGTACATTTCAGCATGCCGTTGAATCGCTAGATCAAGAATAAATTGCGCACAGTGTATTCTCAACAGGCTTTTTGTTAGGTGAAAAAAGCAGCTGATTATAAAAACATACGTTTTTATAATACGAATACGTTTTCTGCACTTTTTAATGAATACGTTTTCTGCCCTTTTTTGACAAGTCTGCATCCAAGATTGCAGCTGATTGCAACTAATGAACGATTACCTTGCAATGTCGAGAAAAAATATACTACAGCTTTCGTGCGATTGGCACCAACGATACGAAGTCGCGCAGGAAGCATGCTGCCTTCAAGAATACCCTCTCAACACAACTTCACAAGCAGAATTTGCTTCTAATAAAAGACAAACAGCTGGTGTGGCCGTGCGTGGTAACAGTTCAGTAAGAAACATCAGCCATTCCAGGTTCACCAAATTTAAATAACTTGTTGCTAATAAAAAACTCACGCAGAGGTACCTCAGGTGACTCGATCTTTAATTATCAATCTTGAGAAGCAAATTAGCCATTTCTTACATATACAGCCACGTATAAAAGGAGGGCACGTCTAAGGCCGCCGTCACACGGACACCAAATGGTAACGTTTCGTCATAATTGTCTACAGTCAGCGGTACCAATCGGTCTGTCTAGCGTGACGAAACCGTCAAATTTCAGCCTCAGTTTGTGACCGTTTCGTGGCTCTGAACAGACCAATTGCTGACTGTAGACAATTATGACGAAATGTTACCATTTGGTCTCCGTGTGACGGCGGCCTTATGAATGTGGAGTAAACACAGAACCATTTCCCACACAGACAGCCACCTGTAGAAGGCAGGCTCGACCTGCTCAGCGTGCAGGAAGACCTCCAGCGCCTCCTGGAAGGACGACGCAGGAGGGGTTGCAAAGAGCACGGCCGCCGCCTTGCGCTGGTACCACGGGATGGCGGCGATGTTGTAGTGCCTGTAGTGTGGATACCAGTCAACCTAAGTCAAAATATCGTGGATGCACGATATTATTTCAAACCAACTTACACCGTAAGGTCTATTTCACCCCAACCTTTTTATTCAAATAACAAAGCACACAAAGGTTAACCAGTTTCACTTATATGAAAAAAGTCACAAAGCCATGTTCACATATCTATAAGGATAAAACCTACAGTTAGTTGAGTTTAAAATTCAGTTGGGTCATTTTGACCCCACGTTGCATCCACAGGTTAATCTCGACCTAATGATAGCGAGCCTTGTCGCGGTTCCCCAAGTAACGTTTGTTAAAATAGGCTACACGGAGGAGAACGGCTACGATTTTTACCGATCAAATTAAAGTCGTGCAGTGGTAATGTGCATATATCTACGTCCTGTAGTGCCTGTAATGTGGATACCAGTTAACGTAAGCCAAAATATCTCCTAATCTCAATAATAATATACTGTAGATTGCTGGCATTGTCGTAGCTCCCCAAATAATGTTTATCACAGTTCCCCGAATAATGTTTATCACAGTTCCCCGAATGTTTATCAAAAAGCCCACAAAAGCAATGCAGCGATGACTTTCACCGATCAGATAAAAGCCATGCAGTGAGGATGTGCACACATCTTCGTTCTTTTCTCTTACATGTGCACACATCTTCGTTCTTTTCTTTTACATGTGCACACATCTTCGTTCTTTTCTCTTACATGTGCACACATCTTCGTTCTTTTCTCTTACATGTGCACACATCTTCGTTCTTTTCTTTTACATGTGCTCATGTCTTCGCGCTTACACCTTCCAGCGAAGCTTGTTTCCACGAAGTGAAAGAAACTAACGGAGTAATTCGGCGATAACGCTATTGAAACATCGAAAATGGTTACTCTCATCGTGCCTGTGACTCGAGAACTGAGAATTTTCTGACGGATAAAGACATAAATCAAATAATGCTCGGGGTTCCAGCAGTGAAAACCTCTGACAAACATTTACGGTAACTCATTTTCGCACTCTATATCTACACACAACCAAACAGTCATGGATACACACAAATGACTGTTTAGCAAGAACCTACGGAAAGATGACAACGTACGTACAAAGTTTATGTGTACGCCATAATTGTGAGGAAACTTCAAAGAATGTGAAATATCTCTGGAGCCAAATGGGGAATTTTAATAAACAATGAACATACAAAAGCGATCTTCTTCCACTATCCTGTTATTTCCAAGCAGATATCAAGTTTGGGATTTAATTTAATTGTGTGATCTCTCCTAATGCGAAATGTTATTTCGACTTCCAAAACGGTCCCTCACTGACATTTGGAAAGCTTTGTCAAAATCGTTAGAGAAGTAAAAAAACTATAAAAAATTCAATTAAGATCATAGCTAGCAGTCTCTACGTAAATTTGCGCAATTGTCTAAAAACAAAACACAAGAAAAAAAATTTTGAGGAGATATTCACGAAAAACCAAAGACTCTGAGAAAAAGTTAAATACATGGACGAACAGTCACAAAAAAGTGATTCAAGAAATAACGATGCTAACAACAAGCGTGAGTAGCCCATGATTCATTGCTCAGTTTCGTACTTCTTGCCCTAAACTTACTAATCACCCTGATTAGGTTTTGGTGGTTGCTCCGGTTACACAAATTAGGTTTCAAGGATCAGAATTGAAAAACGCATGCTCAACCGCTCGGATAAATTTTCATTCTTTCCAAGAATTGTGAAAAATATAATTACACGATGATATTCTATCTCATTCGGTGATGTACGTTTAAAATAAATTGTACTAGGATATTTGAAATGCTGCTCATTTACACCGGCGCGTAAATGAGCAATTTACCTAGTGGTACACATGCGTCCAATACGCAGTCAACGTGTCAACAAAGCAGGCACTACGAGAGTACCAGGACCACATACCACATGCCGAGGAGGTACCATGAGGTCCCGTCTGTGGGGTTCAGCTCACACGCTTTCTGGAGGTGGGAGATGCAGGAGAATTATCCAGGTGTCGGCATGGAATGGTTGAGAGGCCACTCAGGGGGGTGTGAGATAGGCAATAGGTTTAGGATAGTTAGGTTTGTCTATCTTACGCTATAAGGACTAGCGTCCCCAAGGGTTATACTATAGATATACTATGTCTATATAGTACATGCGAGATATACTACATTTATCTACCCTATATTGTTTATAGATAGGTATACTATATATAGATAAATATAGTACGTCCATAGATGTACAATAGATATACACAAGCTATAGATTTGCCTTTGGGACTTCTCTCTCTCGCTCACTTTTTTTTTCTGACTCTGCAGCAGTGGCAGGAGAGACGTGGCACAGTAATTGGGTATTAAATAAAAAATTAGGTTATAAATAAGTCTGAACCTCCTTGAAACACAACTAAGGTGCTCCAGAGAGAGGAAGGATGAAAGCATTATTTAGTACAGAGTGAAGGGAACGGGATATGTAAGCAAAGTGTGTTCACACAGATCACTTCGCTTAGTAACAACAAATTAAGAAAAATTCTTGATACAAGATAAAAGAAGAAGAAAGTAATAGGCGCTAAACAATTGGACAGCAGTGAACAAAGTAATATAGTTCAACGCCTGTTTTTTAAGCTTCTAGATGGTCCAAACGCCTAAACAGAGTTACTTCTATTTGAACAGCAAAAGGCCTACCTAAAAATTCACTCCCCTAGGAGCGCTAATTCCCAATAACACTTAAGTTGTCCTCCCTCGAATAGCTTCGGCTTCTCATGAAAACTTTCAATAAAACCGGCAGATGTTTCGATAATATGGAAGATTTTTACGTTTTGCAGGCCAGTTTTGGAGAAAATACTGCAAAATATTGCACAAAACTCAGCTGCGTTATTAGCCCGAGTTGCCAAAATCTTCACACAGTAGAAATTCAACAGTTTCACTGCGGCAGGTAAAACTGAAGTTTAATATTCAATTCAAATTTAAAGTCAAATGTAGTAAGCAATATTGAAAATACCAAACATTAACTGGACTATGTTTTCGTTTAGTTTTGATTAAGCATTTCAGAAAAAATTAGTTGGTGACTACTAGTTGATCAGCAGCATAATAAAAACTTCTCTCAGTGACCAAACATGTCTCACGTCGCAGTGTTAATTAAATATATGTATTTATATAAATTGAGTTTGTGACTACTTGCCAGCATCATAACGAAAAACTCCCTCAGTGACCAAATATGGCTCACGTCGCAGTCAAAGTATTAATCACATAAATTTGAAAATTGAGTTAACGAACACACCTGCATGTGTTCCTTCATGACGAAAGACTGCAGGATCCTGGCCTTAGATCCTTCCAGCGCGGCGACCTCGTCCACCAGGATGGCAACCCACTTGTGGACGGCAAAGTTGCCGGCGTTGACAGCCAGGGCATCGGTGGCGTGGGCGTAGGCCTCCCGCAGGAGTTCTCCCGAGCGTTTGCTGTCCGCCGTCGCCTTGGCCACCTCGTACTTGGCACGTGCAAGTCGCCACAGCACCTCGTCTGCAGCACCTGCCTGTGGGGGCCAAGGGGGGTACATCGTAATATGTGCAGGAGGCCATTTTGAAATGCAGGAACAAAGACGCGTGCAAGGATGCCAGTGGGAGGCCATGGGAGGTACGGGAGGACGTCATGAATACAGGTGGCAATTTTGAAATGCAGGAACCAAGATGCCATTTAGGGTGCGGGAGGCCATTGAAAACAAGGAGGCCAGTGGGAGGCCATGGAGGTACGAGAGACCGTCATGAGTACAGGAGGGAATTTTGAAAGTAAGTGATCATTTAAGGGTGCAGGAGGGCGTTAAAGTGAACAAAGAGACCATTTAGAGGTGCAGAAGGCCATTTAGGGGTGCAGAGGGCTATATAGGGGTGCAAGACGCCATTTAAAAGTGCAGAAGGCCATTTAGGGGTACAAGAAGCTATTAGGGCATGCAGGAGGCTATTTAGGCTTGCAGGAGGTTATTTAAAGAGGCGGGAGGCCATTTACGAGCGTAGAAGGCCATAGTGGAGGGAAGGATGTCAATTTGAGAAGCAAGGGGCCCCTGGACAGTACAGCATGGAAAAAAAGGAGTGTAACACTAACAACCAAAATGCTATCAAGGGTTTGTCCCCATTTCAGGAATTGCCCACGAACATGCCGGAAATGCATTAGAAATACACGAATTGAAAATTCGTGTCAATACAACATAAGAACAGGATATCCTTAAGAACAAAATACACAGAATACCACCGACTATGTCTTGGCACCAAACTAGTTAACTTGTAACAACAGTTCTGGAGACAATATTTGAATTTGCTGTAAGCGCACAGGAAATACAAGCATGTAAGTGCAAAACTAGAATTTCTACTTTTGTTCTCTACAATGAAAATGCTGTCTCATCAGAAGGAAATTAGGAGTTTTTACGCAGTTGTTCGCCGCAAATATCACGAGAGCGCATAATTGAAAGATAGGGTTTTATTCCTATCATTAGCATTTTCATTAGTATTATAATCATTACTGTTACTATGTACGACGTTTCATCATCGAAGACGCAACAGAGGCGTTGGAAAATAGGATTTTCGATGCATTTGTTCGATTCACCTTGAGCGGCTCGAGCAGTTCACAGATGGCGCTGAAGTTGCCGAGCACGTAGAGGCGGTCGGCTTCATGGATCACGTCGCTCCCTTCGGCCACCACCGTCCCGGCGCCGATCGCCGCAGCCGACCCCACCATGACGGTACCTCCCACCGACAACTACGTGTAGGGAAACATCGGACGTCAAAGTGACCATTGTACAAGATTAGATTAGATGTTAGTTTCAGCCTCCCTAACCACTAAAAATGCGTTTCGAAAAGAGAGGAAGAAGGAATGCCCCATTGGGTATGGAGATAAGGGAACGCGGAATCTATCCAGAAGGGGCATAGAAACAGTAAGTTGAAGAAGTTTATGAAACAAGATAAAAATTGAAGAAGAAAGTAGTATGTGCTGAAAAACAGAACGGCAGCGAACCAAAAAAAGGTGGTCCTAAACGCGACAAAAATTTTTTTTTCAACTAAGAAGTAGGCCTACCTAACTCTCAGCTCAGGCCCTCACACATTGTCCCTCTAGGAGTGCTAATTCCCATAGATACAATAGTTGTATCCCCCTGAGGGAGATCACTGTATAACATTTACGTTGTGATCAAAGGGAAGTTTGTTTGTAGCGTACGATTAGGACAGGGCGCTACGAAACATAGGGGACGTGCAGCTCGCCGCCGGAGGTGGAGCAGCAACGACAACAAAAAATTATAAGTTAATTTAATCCTCTGTAACCACAACAAAAGTGCTCCAAAGAGAGGAAAGTGGTCACAAAAATGGACTTGGACCAATGCCAATCAAACCAATGTATCGACATTTCATGTTCGTACTTTATTGGAAATAAATGTTTTTTTTCCTTTTCTTGGATAGGAGTTAATCAGAACGAAGTATCTGCAACTCAATCATGTCGGACACGATCGACTCGAAGAGAAAAATAAGCACGCGTTGATATAAAATAAAACCCATTCAAAATGAAACCCATCCGTGTCGATTAATTGATTGATTGATTTTAAATTAGTTTTAGCCTCCCTTACCACAACAAAGATATTCAAAGAGAGGAAGGATGAATGCACCATTTAGTGTGGAGTTAAGGGAACGCGAAATCTATGCACAAGGTGTGTTCATTCCGTCACGTTAGAATTATCAAACCATCGAAGACCGTCATAAGTTACCAATACAGGAAGAAAAAGTGACTCACTGCCAACAAACAATCGAATAACGTCATAAGTTACCAATACAGGATGAGATGATCACTCACATAACGCGTAACGTAGCGACGTGTGGTCCGTACAGCTGAGGACGTAACCACTAGACGCACGGCCCCGGCAGGAGAGCTAGGACGCGTAGGGAGTACGCGAGGGAGTGTGGGCTTGTATCTCGAGGCATGAGCAATGAAGAAAGAGCTCTTGGACTTTACAGCGCTGAACATTTTGTTCTCCAATTTAGAGTTTGAGCAATGTATCGAATAGATCTGTCGAAATGAAGTCGTAACAGTCCTGCATAGTAGGCAATGAATGAATATTCCTACCTTCCCAAAGTCCCAATTGACTGCCCTGATAACTTCAACATATATGCTGTCTATGTACAAGTTGAAATGCCCTGCTCATGCAGGGGTCGGTTGCACGGTACACCGGTCTTCCTCTCAAAATAGGAAGCAAAGATTATAGAAACTGAACGAATGTAATGCCTTGTGCGAGAAACCAGACAGAGAAAAAAAAAACGAAAATTTTTTTCTCACGGGGGTGTTTGTAACCTGACGAGCAATTGTATAATAATATTTTAGTCAACACGTTAACTACGATTGGTTAAACTGAAGTTCAATATTCAATTCAAAATTAAAGTCAGTTGTTGTAATCAACTTTGAAAATCGTAAACATTACCTGGATCGGGCCTCCATTTAGTTTTCATTAGGTATTAATAAAAAATGAGTTAGTGACTGCAGGTGGGTCAGCAGCACTAAGAAAATCACCTAAGTGACCACCGGTGGGCCACTTCGCAGGAATTGTATTAACATCCAAATCCGCATTTCCTCACTTCTCCATTCCCCGCAGAAGCGCCAATTCCTCAAGGAGCGCGCTAAAGTGCGCTGAGCTCATGAGTAATGACAAAAATTTTAGGGTTGCGTTTCCACCAGGGTCGCCAGCAACTTGCAACTATGGAATCCCCCTAGCTTCAGCTAGGTAATCACACATCGGCTAGGCAATCACATTATGAGTGACGAGACTTGCTACAGACAACTGGATTAATGTTAATATTCTTGGTTGGTGTGGTGCCGAACAGTCCGCTCATGAGTAACCTTTGATCTTTAGCTTTCCTCAGCCTATACATTGAACGTTTAATCCTGTATCAAACAAATGTACCTCCTGGCAACGCGTAACTCCCATTACTACGGCTCATTTAAAAACCGGGACCTCGGACTGGTTGCGAGACCTCTTAGGGGGTGTGGCATAAGATAGGCAATAGGTTTAGGATAGTCAAGTTTCTTCATCTTACGATATGGGGACTAGTGTCCCCCGAGGATGTACTGTACCATAAGATTACCCAAGCTGTAGGTATGCCTTCGAGACTTTTCTATTTCTTTTGCTCTCGCCACTCCCCTTCCTAAATTGCAGTTTCTTTGCGTAGAGTACCCTATGTGAGAACAGGCCTTTTGAATAGGTTTCCAGTAATCTTCAGACCAAACTTAATGGTCCCTCGTCTCTGTTTTGATGAGATTACCTGTTTTTGGCTAGGGTTACTTAAACTGGTACAATAACAAAATCGATCGAGGAGAAGAGCTTTAATAAAAAGAAGTACTCTTTCACTACATCTTACGCCGTATGTCGAATAGAATTTGGTCTAGCTTAGCAAGGCTTCTTACTTATGAAGAGAGGGTAGGCCTTCGATTGTATTGGTCTCAAGCAATTCGTGCGGATCCAGGCCTCTCTTAGTTTTCGCAAAAAGTACCTAACCGAGATTCATACATTAACCCCAGTTTTCAAGACTTTGAGACTCATCTCAGGTGAGACCGATTTGAATTGTCTTCGACCTAACTTACTCAACACATATTTAACGGTGCCGCTATAGCGTGAGGTCTACCGCCATATATCGCCTATTCAGGTGCAGTTTGAGATGTACAACTTCTTTATCGCTCAATTAAATGTATGGAAATAAGTAATCTCCATTAGTCACCTAACCTCACGCTATAGTAATGGCTAGGGATAGATCTCATGCTATAGTGTGGTTGACCTCAAGCTATAGCACTACCTAGAGGTATGTAGATCTCGTGCAATAGTGCGGTAAACCTCACGCTATAGCAGCACCCATTTAACTCCAAACTTAGAATTGACAAGATTCAGTAGCGGAAAAGACCAGGATTTGTGCTCCACATTAATTTCCTAATGAAACACGGACGATTTCTCCAAGCAACTTGCCAACCATTTACCTCCCTGCTCGGCGGAGAAGTCATGGACTAGGGCCGGGGGAATGTCCAAAGTCCCCTGCAATAGCGTCCCTAGCTATTGCCCTTGCGGACTCCCTCCAGGCGCTGACAAACCCGCAGCTTTACCGCTGGGGCAATGATAAATAATAAATTCAGTTTACAACTCCGGTCAGAGACTATTTAGTTGTCGCTTTGGCAATTTTACCAAAGTTATGTTCGCAATTTAAACAAAAATGACCTCGCAACATCATTAATAGCAGTAGTTTTAAGACTATCTAGCTCCTTAGTAGCTCACGCTATATCGCGTTTGATGAAATGATATATAACAATAGGAATGTGGGGCTCGTTCTCAGGTTGCTGCCCCAGTCCTGTATTACTATTATTATTTTTACTATGATGTTAGTTTCATGTAGAAATCAAGACTTAATTTTGAAATAAAATTAAATTTTAATGCAAGTTCTAATTATAACGCAAGATCATTAAGACCACCAGCCACAACAAAGGAGATCTCAAGAGAGCAGAAAGAAAGAACCATTTAGCAAGGACTAGAAAATGGGGTATATGCACAATGTGTTTCCTCACAGTGCATAGAAATAGCAAGTTAGGAAAGAAGCGGAAGAAACTGCACGAGAGAAGTAGCGGAGAAAACGTGAAACCAGAAAGTAAAGTGGGCATGAAAAACTGAAATCCTGAATACCTATCGGTAGCTTGGGCTATGTCGTATCTCGAGTCCTAAAGGAGTATCGACAGACATCAGTCACGCACAGGCAGCAGGGTAGGAGTAGAAGAGAAATAATACGTAATCCCGTTGTCAGTCTTCACGCGCAGGGACTAGTAGATTTGTTCCGATGAGCATTCAACAAATTTGGGCTTTGTTTAGACCGTGCAAGTGATGGGATACGCACACTGTAACACGATGGACAAAATAACACAAAGTTTGTATAATAATCAATTCCTATACTTACAAGATCTTGTGACATCTGCCTTCGATTATAACCGAGAAAAAATTTCTCTGTAAATTAGATTAGAAGTTACTTCAGCGCTTTAATTGCGACGTGAGCCAATTAACACTAAATCAGAACTAAATGACGGCACGATCCCGTTAATGTTTGCTATTTTCTACATTGCTTCCCACAACTGACTTCAAATTTGAATTGAATATTAAAGTTCAGTTCTACATGCAGCACTCGGTGTTATAAGTCCCATACCACAAGCAAAGGTGGTGCGAAGAGAGGAAGGCACCAGTGAGTATGGAATTTATGCACATGGTGCAAAACGCGAGCTTTGTTGAAACTGGTTGCTTGCCCAGACGTTGCCATTTCTACTGAAAAGGAAGGAGTTAAGAGGAAAGGGCAGGATTTAGCAACCAACATACTTTTCAATACACAACACATACATACTTTTCAATATACAACACATCTTCCATTTAGAGTACACAGCTCCGAACACTCGTGAGAAGCAGCATTTTTTCAAGACATAGTGACGAGAGCAGACACAGTAGCATACGTCTCTGAGTAACGCTCAAGAACTATATTTATGAATATAAATCTATTAAGCAGCGTCAAGTTGTTACAGTACGCTGGAAAATAACCTTTTTGAACTCGGCTTTTTGAGGTACTAAGAATTTAATGTACTAAATGTACCAAGAACTTTGACAAAACAAACTACGGTTAAATACACAAAAGGAATAAGGAATAGGTACGAGTCGCCAAATAAATTCCTGAAAAAAACGAAAACAAGCGATGAGAGTAAATAAATTCCTGAAAAACACTCATGAATAGAACGAAAACAAGCGAAAAGAACAAATAACTGCCCTGAAACATGAAATAAGCCACCAATTGTCAGGATCGGACAATCAATCCCTGATTTCCGCAGAACACTGCCAGGACAATGAAACACCAATGCACAGACAAGTCGAAGATAAAATGCATCTTCAAATTTATTTAACATTCCCAATTGCACACAGTTTACACTGAACAAGAACACCTTGAAAACAAGGCAGCAGAATACTGGCGATCTTCCCGCACGAGTTCGACGGCGGAGTAGTAGTAACATAGGTTTACTAGCGCTTTAGTAGCTCCGACTATTTCGCACCGAAGGTCTCATAGTTTCAAAGATACCATAATTCTAAATCACCTCTGAGATAGTATTATAAGAAACTTTATTTCGGTGGTCAACACAATTTCTATTGCCTCAACACACACAATTATATTTGTTTGCATAAGAACATTACAATTTCTCACTCAATAAGCATGATCCATTCTACAGGTCATACTTGCAAAAAGTATCGGTATACACCGCGAGTTGACACAAACAAACGAGATTTTTAAATTTGAGCAGAGTAAAGAGTGCGAGAACAGCTGGGACCCCAAAACGGAGGCTCCAGCTACCCGCCCACACTATGGCCGAGCGTCTTACCCATGCTGGAACCCCCTCACAAAAACAAGAGTGGCAGCACAGTACGCTCGGCTATTTCTTCCCCTCAAGTTATAACCTCGGCGTGAGTTCGCACTTGCAAAGTGCACAAGAATTTTCGTTTTCAGGGCATAAAAGCTCGTTTTATTTTACTAATCAAATCGCTTCGTGCAAGAAAGGTCACCAGCGCACCGAGGTTGAAAAGAGCACGGCGGAAAATATTCTTTTGAACACTCAACTTTTCACTGCACGAATAACGTCGGTGTGTGGCAATGCCTACAACTGGACAGTGCGTATGGCAATGGTTCAACATGCCGTTGCGCTCAGCGAATAGGGGGCAACCGCACGAACTGACAAATGTGTCTTCGTGGTAGCCTGGACAGTGGTTCTTAACCTGGGTTCGATCAAACCCCATGGGTTTGGCGAGTCGAACCCCTGGGTTCGACTAATATATAATACTAACATATTATGTATAATATACTAATACATACAGTATATAGTTATATACATATTTTTGAATTCGAAGAAAAAACATTGTTTTTGTCCAACTTCGAAGGTTTTGATAAATGAATGCATGAACGGAACTTGTGGGTTTCAGTACCTCCAACAAGGTTGAGAACCACTGGACTCCAGCCGCGGTGGTTTCCAAACTACGGCCCGTGGGCCAAATCTGGCCCGCTAGTGGGATCAATACGGCCCGCAACAGCTAACGGCTTATTGTTGTTAATGTGGCAGTGATAAGTTGGATTAAAAAAAAATTAAAACGGTTTTGGGCCTTGGAACTCACTGGAGTAATCAGTGTGGCCCTATGGCTGGAAAGTTTGGAGACCCCTGGATGACAGATTATCTTTAGCGAAACTTGACACGTTTGCTAACACGTACAGGTATGCCGGACAGTAAGGCCTCTCAGGTGTGTACGGACATGAAACGCATCACCAGCAAGAAAATTGCAATTAATATTATTGTAATGGTTTAACCATTAGCAATTAATCAATTACAACACGAACAGGGAAAATGAAAGCGCGTTCCAGTCCAAGCGAAGTTTGCCGGGTCGGGAACTTGCACTCACTAATATGCTTTTTAGCCAAAATTTCTTCCATGTCTGATTAGTCGGGAACTCAAAAACGTCAAGGAGCATTCGTTGCGCATGCATTAATAGCGCACACCGCATAACAATGAACAAATACTTGACGCAACTTCTCCAACAAAATTCACAAACGCTTTTCAAAGAAAACTATAAATCTGAGCACTTTTTTAATGAAGTTTGACAGTTGACAAATAAAACAAGTAAAATATTAAAGACTTGGTTACGGTTAAAACGAAAGCTTCATTATTGCAACACCAGTTATTGAAGTTATCACCACCTTATACTTTGCAAGAACCTAAACTAACTTCAGAACTCTTCGTACAACCACAGCACAAATTTTAACGCATCCGCACTGCGTAATCTCAAGATAATAATGTTAGAATATATTATTACAACATTTCTCAGGGCTCCATCATGAGCGTGAATTCCAAGTGAAGAGTTAAGCATTCAATAATAAGTTTTAATTAAAAACTACGTGTACATTAGAGACTACGATAGCGTACCTTTGCATGCAAATAGTTTTCTTTGCTATATAACACGATATAATTCATAGACCACAGCATCAACAGAGACATATCCTAATGACGTAAAGAGCACCATTCCAAGTAACACACTCCGTCACCAATAAGTCATCTTACAAAAATACATCAACGCGAATTCTAACCTAGTTTATTCGTTCAGATACAATTGTAATTACAGAAAGTCACACAGAATTCATACAATAATCCCGAGTAAAAAGAAAATAAAATGTCGATGTAGTCCCCTAGTTGCGACACCTCGCAAAGGCACGAAAGCAGCCACTAAAAAGTTCACTAAAGTCCAGTCGGTTCCTTTTACGTTCTTTCGCAAGCAGCACGAGAACTTTAAAAAAAAGAGACTTATTTACCAAAAATATTACCAGAAAGTCTCGCGTTTTGGACAAGCAGGCTTATACACAAATGCTTTAACAATTACCATTGGCAGAACTAACACCGACAAAAGGCCATCCTTATACCAATATATATATTATATCTTATACCGATATAACACACATCTAAATAGTTGACACGTACGAGAACATATCGGCGTAGGTACTTCCGTTCGAAGCATGTAGTAAGATGACATGAACTCTGTATGGCACAACGTTCGAACGTCAGTTCAATTGTTCTTTTACGACTAT
>JACJUY010006399.1:33823-44692 GCA_014220935.1 Platorchestia sp. MABIK | reverse complement strand
ACTTCACACTCCTAGTGTGCATTTTCACTCGTTTGGTGCGCCTCCTCTAGCGACTTTTCTCTTGCCTGCAGCTCCTATTCACACGCCTGATGCTCCCAACATTCTGACGTGCGTCAGGGAGCTTCAACGTCTTGCTGCTTGTGACGCAAAACTGCCCTCGAGGCACACTGAGCTTTGCTCTACTGACATTTGGCTCTGAATGTTATTACTCTTTCAACGTGTGCTATATTTATTTTTAACCCCAAAAGGCTTAAATAAACAGTATGCCAAAATACCGATTTGCTTGACCCAGTGTTTTATTAAGACGTTCAATAATTTAAAACCGTGAAAGTGTCTAATGTTACAGGCTAGAATGTGTATTTTCGGATGTACTACTTTGTTTCTGCAATGTATTATCAATTAAGGACTTTCGAAATTCTGCCCACAACGTAGCTGTCCAAGGCACTTATCATCGTGGTGACTGAAGTAGAAATGTGGCACGAGATTAGATTAGATTATTAGTTAGTTTAAGCCTCCCTATCCGCTACAAAGGCGATCCAAAGAGAGGAAGGAGGAAGGCACCATTTAGTATGGAGTTTAGGAAACGTGGAATCTACGTAGAAAGGGCATAGAAACAGTAAGATGAGAAAGAAGTTTATGAAACAAGATCAAAGTTCAAGAAGAAAGTAGTAGGTGTTGAAAAAACAGGACAGCAGTGAACCGAAAAAAGATGGTCCGTAACAGAACAAAAACCTATTCTATTCCAACAAAAAGGAAGCCTACCTAACCCTTAGCTCGGGCCCTCACATAGTCCCGCTGGGAGCGCTAAAAATGTGGCACGAATTTTTAAATATTTAATCTTATAAAATACTAACGTTTGTCACAACCGAAGCTTATAGTTTCATTTGCGATCTCTCATCACACAACAGAACTGGTGCAAGGCTACCGTAGGACGGTTCCTGTCCGAGGTTTCGATCATCCCAAGACAGCACGATCAAATGTCGCTGAGAATAGGCTGACAGTCAGTGCCTCTGATACAGGACTGTGTGTGTACTTGCATTTTATTTGTAGGTCATTGACGTACTCACGTGAGGAAAGCGATAACGAAAGAACAACTTTAGTCGCTTAGATAATATGAGCTCACTAAAAAAAATCAGAAGCAGAGCATTTTTAAGAAAAACAAAAAATGTACTGTGAAAATCAAACAAATCTTAGTGCGCTGTCGCGCGTGTTTGAGTTCCTTGCCTGGCTGGACGGAGCTTTTCCCTTTCATCTCGCATGCCAGCGCAAAAACTGGGACGGTCTCCAGCTGGCGGTCCTTTGCTCCTTCTGCGTACGTTGACTTTCACACTGGCGTCCTGGTGCGGACTGTCACTCAGGCCGAGCGTACCGCACTCCGCCTTCTCTAACTCGCTATAAAATGAGTTTTTTTCGCACATTTCGTTATTTAATGTCCAACGTAAGTTACAGTTCATTTTTCATTTGTTGGGAATATGATATTCCTTTTTGACAATTTTGTCATCAATTTTTTACGCTTGTTGCTACCGTGTCAGTGGCAGTACGAGGGAAAGGAAATCGTACTCGATTGCGTGTCACCAGCCGCTGGTTTGCTCACCGCCTTCTAGTTAGGGCGTTACGCTGTAGGAACTGCGCAACTTCACGGCATGGCTAATATCCATTCCACTAATATTTCTCACGTTCATGTGCTACGCTAAGTTAATGCACTGAATCATAAGCAGCTTGACAGCCTGAACTGAAATACTACTCAACATTGCTGTTTTTTTCGGTCGAGTTACTAGGTGTAGAAGGTAAAGAGAATTGATACCTACATTTACAAAACCAAAATAATATGTAAAATTAAAGCGTAACAATACAAGGAGAAGGCATATAAGAGGGAAAATAGAACATAGGCTGAAATAAAATGAGTAGAAGATTTAGCAACAGAAAAAGAAAGGACTTTACTCTGGCAAATTCCCATTTTCAAAAAGTTTTCATCTCGTCTGTTCTTTCAATCAAATCAAGAACAAAGTTGAACGAAAACATAGAGTTCTCAATGCTCTGGTTTTCAAAAAGCACAGTTACAGTAGAATTTAAAATAGAAAATATTCTTCAAGTTAAAGATAGAGCAGACGATAGCACAGTGATCCCAGCCGCTGTTGCGACCCACCTAGTACATTGCGGTGCGCAGAGCGGCGTGCTAGGAACGGCAAAATTGTACTAGACGGCGTGAGGGCCGTGGAGGGCAGGGGGCGATGCGGTCACTCATCGCCATGGCTTCATTTGCGGTGTAGACGTAGACGGGTGTGGTGCGCTGATCGGTCGTTCTCCTAGCTCGAATGGACTGTCTTTACGCTTGCTAGTTTGTTGAAAGTGAAATTACTTGTGTTTGGAAATCGGAAGGAATAAAGCGACAAGAAGTCGTCAGTCGGGCCAGAATGTGAGTTTCGGGAGCGCCACTCGCTCTCTTATCGATTGCGTCGCATAACAGGTTGCTGCATGAAGGCGCTTACTGAGCCTCTCTCCAGGGCATCATGTTACGAATGTATAGTATGTCGAGAGTACTGTGTGCTTGTGTGTATTTCGTGTATGTACTGCCTGTGTGTGTGCTGTGTGCCTTGCGTGTGTAGCACTATTGCGTTCTGCGTGCAAGTATGTACAGTGTGCTTGCATGTACTGTGTGTTTTGCGCAATGTGTACACACATAGTCTGTACGCTTGTACATATGTACAGTAAAGTCATGTACGGAGCTGCAGAGCCTTCGCATTTACGCTGGCACAGCAGCCAGGCTGCTCTCCCTGGTGAAGTCTGGGCGGTGTACTAGTGTGCAGCAGCCAGGCTACTCTCCCTGGTGAAGTCTGGGCGGTGCACTAGTGTGCAGCAGCTAGGCTACTCTCCCTGGTGAAGTCTGGGCGGTGCACTAGTGTGCAGCAGCCAGGTTACTCTCCCTGGTGAAGTCTGGGCGGTGCACTAGTGTGTGGAGCAGCCAGGCTACTCTCCCTGGTGAAGTCTGGGCGTTGCACTAGTGTGCAGCAGCCAGGCTACTCTCCCTGGTGAAGTCTGGGCGTTGCACTAGTGTGCAGCAGCCAGACTACTCTCCCAGGTGAAGTCTGGGCGTTGCACTAGTGTGCAGCAGCCAGGCTACTCTCCCTGGTGAAGTCTGGGCGGTGCACTAGCGTGCAGCTGCCAGGCTACTCTCCCTGGTGAAGTCTGGGCGGTGCACTAGCGTGCAGCAGCCAGGCTACTCTCCCTGGTGAAGTCTAGGCGGTGCACTAGCGTGCAGCAGCCAGGCTACTCTCCCTGGTGAAGCCTTGGCGGTGCACTAGCGTGCAGCAGCCAGGCTACTCTCCCTGGTGAATTCTGGGCGTTGCACTGGCGTGCAGCAGCCAGGCTACTCTCCCTGGTGAATTCTGGGCGGTGCACTAGCGTGCAGCAGCCAGGCTACTCTCCCTGGTGATTTTGGAGTGTCGCACTAATGTTACAATCCCTGCGTGTTTTGCGAATTAATTGAATGAATATAAAAAGTTGCATTTGCAGTCGTTGCATTAGTTTATTGCGTGTCAGTCATATTTTATTTTTTACATGACAAATCAAGTTCTTCTTAATAACTTTAATATTTTAATCCTTCAACCTCAGCATTTTTGCGCTCATACAACAGTGATCACAACAACCGCTATGAAACTGGCACTGGCATGAGGTGGTCGGAACAACCACTTGGCAGAGATTTAACCCAATTTAACAAAAAAAATACTCAATACAAGGCTATTTTCGAAAGTGGGCTATTTAGTCCTTTGGGGCGTTAAGGGTCAAGCGGCCACTAATTTCATAATGGATGGATAATGGATGTTGATTTTAATAAAATGATAATTCACTCAATGATAATTACGGTTTCTTTCATAAGCGTGCCGATTATATCAATGTGATAGTCTTATCCAAGTTATCGATTATAATCGTGTATGATCAACTTCATCAAGAAGTATTTCACGATTACTGTTCACCTTTTGATACTGCATCTTTCTAATTCTTTCTCATTGCTCTAATCCCGATGGATAATAAGATTACGAGATGGCACTCGTATTTCACTATTGCAAAGGATGACCGATGTTACATGCTAGTTTATATCTGAAAGTTGAGAAAGAAGAATCTTTAGACTTGAGGGTGATTTGCTTGGCACATATCTATGAATTCCAATATGGTGTTGAGGAGCAGGCGTGAGAGGAGGAGGCCGGTTAGTGTGTCAGGTATTAATTCAAATTAATCAAATGAAAAGTGTTTTTCTTATCCTTTTGAGGTAATTTTTGTTCCCATGAATTTTAGTTTGTTTGATGTAAAATTTGAGCTAATCAAGTTCATTCTTGTTAAACGATCACCTCAAAGAAATATAGGGACAGCACTAAATAGTGGTGTTCATCAGAGACATTAAATTTGGTAATCTACGCGTTAAGTCTATCTCAGGGTTAAGACATAAGCCAGGCTCCTTACAGATTGAGAACAAACAAGTTAAGACGAACACTAAGGATCAAATTTGAAGCAATGAATTAATGGAATCACCCATAAATGAATCCTACACACTTCATTTCTAAACAATGATTGGGATTATAAACGATCAAAAGAACAATGGCATAGAAGTAGGTACTTCGAGGGCGTGGCATCTCGAAGACGTAGCCTGACTCGTCAGAGACGCGTTGCTACTGAGGGGCGGACATAGGGAGGTACTGTATAAGTGAGAGTGTGAGCGCGTGTGGACGTCATCAGCTACTCGTACGTTTTTTACGAAGCTTGCATGTTGGCGATTGCGCAGAGAGAACATTCGGAATGTGAAAGAGTTCAGAAAAATTAGTTGAACATTGCTTGATGTCTTTGACGAAGATATGTCGCAATCTGAACGTGGTTCCTTATTAGGCATGCTGGTGGATCCATGGGCGAGACGCATTTTTATTCTCAAAGCGTTTACGTTATTCGTCTGAGCGAGTATAGTTGTGGGATGAAATCGCAACAGTAGAGCTGCAACTAGGCTACTCTCCATAGTGAAAGTGAGGCGGTGTACTAGTGCAGCAACTCGGCTACTCACCCTAGCGATGGTGGACGGAGAAGTGAGTGAGGGAGAAGCAGCGGTAGGAATAGCCTACTTGATGACGTTTGAATGTGCCTAGGCGCGAGAGCGACCTCGAAGCGTGCATAGAGCGAATTTTGGGGTAATTTTGTAGATACAGAGACTGGTCAACGTTTGTGTTGGTCATCCACGAGCAGCAGCATTAATAGCAGCAACAGTCTGCACCAGCACTGGCAAGAGGCAGCACCAGCACCCGCAAGCGGCAGTATCAGCAGCACCAACCAACAAGGGAGGCAGCACTGGGCTCTAGGTCAGGCTGGCGGACAGAGAAGCAGCTCGGGAAGACGTTGTGTCCGTGGAGCGCCATCCGAGCATCAATTTGGGAGATTTTTTGGAGGCCGCCGTCAATTGGATGACTTGTGAGATGGGGCTTTCGAGAGGACAACTCAGTCTCTGTGCTTTGCTGCTGTTCTGTTACGAGAACAACTGTCACTGCGCTTTGTTGTTGTTTTATTGAAAGGAACCATTGGGATTCTACTCTTCGTTGTTCTGTTGAGAGGAACAACCGAGTGTGCGTTTTGTTGTTGTTTTATTGAGAGGAAGATCTGAGTTTATACGCTTTGTCGCTGAATTGCTAATATGAACAAATGAGACTGCATTTTTTTTTGTTATTTTGTTGAGAGGAAGAGCTATGTCTCAGAGCCGAGACATTAATCTACTCCACAACGTTGCCAAGTCATAAGGCTTTAAGTATTAGTCTCTTTGATCAACGACTGATCCATAGCGCTTGCAGTCTCTTAAGTACTGAGTTACGAGTCATTAAATTTAATAAGCTTTAGCAGATTCATCGATCGAGAACGGTCTAGCTGGTGACGGCTTCGCTTGAGCATATCTGCTTCAGGTTCGACAACATCAAGGTCTTGTACGGCCAGATTTATCCTGAGGTGGTCTTCCATGAAGCTTTGGTCCAATATAGGAGGAGTCGAAGTTGTTTAAAATATCTCGCACATGATTAATCTGAATAAACATCCTTCTGTTTTAAAAAAATTAAATAAAAATTGACTCGATGAATACTCTCAACCTTGAGCGTAGTATGATATAAGATAAAGAGCGTTGCGCGCGTGTGCCATAACACATCGTTTTTGCCCATTAAAAAATCGTAACTTCAGCGAATGAACACGCACTATCGTCTAGAAGCCTTTTGTAGCAATATCGTGTTATCGTGTGTGAAGGTACAACGAGCAAAGACATTGCTCGTTGTATTTGACATTGCTTATAAACGTTTGGGTCCGAAATAGAATGCACGCGTGACGTCTAGTACGTGCGTGCCATTACTTACTCTGTAAGAACTTCTTAAATATCCGATCTAGGGCTGTACAAATGGAGGTACTCATTTGCTATCGGTAATAATGTAAGTCAAATGCTACATAAAAGACTGAAATTATCGATAACCCTTGTATTGGCGTGCTAGCAGCGTGCTATAAAAGCCTTCGAGTCATTACAGTCGATAGCGAGGCTTAGAGCGCTCTCTGGAGCCCCGTGTTGCGGCCATAATCTGCATTAAAATCTCCGCCAAACATTGGGGGGCTGTGGTGCAGCTGGGAATATGAACTGGGGATCCATAATTTAGAGGGGAAAGCAGGGGTGGGGAAGAATGTGACGGATGATGGTGGGATTGAAAGGATGCAAGTGAATCGGAAGCGTTGTTAGTTTAGTCGTAACAAGGATAGCAATGTAGTAAGGATATGATAGGGAACTCTGCATGACCGTTTTCACCAACAGCTTTTCATTTTTCAATGGCCGGTCTGATGTGCTGTTCGACTGTTTGTACTAAGGACTCGCACTAAAGGAAAATCCTCGTATGACGACGGGGATTTTTTTGGAGATTTTGTGCAAAAATCATCCGAATGACGGTCGCGTGGTTGAGTCTTACGTAATACGAGCTCAGCTCGACACTCATTCCACGTCAGTTGATCATTCAGGCGACGAAAGAACTAATTTTAGTGAGTCATGAGTAAAGTCATTAATTGCTATCAAAAGTTACAGTCGCACTACATGACTAATGAAAACTTCTAAGCTGTTGACTGCTCGAGTGAAGCGAATTTTATTCAAAAGTCAAACAAAAGTTCAAGCACACCACGCAAACCTTATAGAATGCATCATACTCACACACCCCTGAGAGTTGATACGGCGATGTCTTTCATGTCAGTATAATTTTACAAAGGTTACAAACTAGCATCTGTTTATTCAGATGTGCGCGCAAATCGGCGCTAGGCTGCCCAACTCACCCTAACATTCACTGCCTGCCTGCCTGCTGCGCGGTTGAGACTTTGATTCTGCTCAGGACGACGGCGGTCCAAAATCTGATAGTCATGGTGCATTTTTAAATGGATTCTTTTGTTCTTAAGAACGCAATTTACTTGCATCTTCTTCACATATTGAGTACAACATGTGTTTATTGGGGGCGAGATCTTTTTTGTTTCAGTTGAATTTATTTAAAAGCTTTCTTTTTCTATCATCAGTTGGAAAACAAGCTTCATTGTCCTCACGATGGAGTTGCAGTTTTGTGCAAGTTTGCACTGCATGTAAAAAATTCAAGCCGAAAATGAAATAAACCACTGCGGCAAATTATAGAGCATGCCACTCCATCAGCCTTGCAATGTCTTGTTTTGCCGGACAAAGCTCAAGCAGCACGAGGACTGGACAAACTCTTGCGAGGAAGCCAAGGCTATGGGATGTTATCAGGAGACTGACGTACGACTGGAATGAAAGCCCGAGTGCCTATTGCACAGCAGCACTTTAAGCAGCATCAGCCACCATGCGAGCTGAATGGTGTTATCGAGACTATCACTTAGCCTTTGTACACGTCAAGAGCTGGTTAGAAATATCCTACTCGTAGAATTAGAATTATGTTATCTACCAGAAGCCGTATTTTCAGAGTTAAGTCGGCATAGCAGAACAGCAAGAAAAGTTCTGTTGACGAGATAGTGCTGCGTGTAACATTTGTTTTTATCAATTGTATAAAATTGTCTTTTATGATAGAAGTTCAAATTTTATCGTTTTGGTTGGGAAAAACGGCGAAAAACTGACGACTGCACCTGTACGACGACGTAAATTGTTTGAAAATTCTGCCTTAGATGTTAGTCTGGATTGAAACCACACTCTTTTAAACGTCGTCCTTCGAGCCCATAGCCTTTGTTTTTTAGCCACTAATGTACAAACTTCCTGAGTTCCACTGCTTTTCTGTCTAAGCTGTTTTCAGTTAAAGGCTTATCGTAAATGTACGCATGCCGTAGGACGCTGTTGCTTACATCCCTGAGAAACGTTGATTCATGTCATGTTGACATGAAGTTAACGACGTAATTATTAGAACATTCGCCAGTGTTCAGTACTCATAATTGTTTTTTTAGAATTGATGTTCGTGTGATGTCAACTGTAGTTAAGTAAAAGTATATTTTAAGAAGAAACTGTTTCATGTGATATGAAGCATACAGAAAAGTTCAATATTTCCCTTTCAAGAAAAAAAATTATGCTAAGGACCGTTCTTATGAAATTAAGCGAAAGATGATACGAAACAATGGTTGCGGAGATTCGAAAATTGTTTTACGTGTTTCAAACCACGTTGTTAAAAAGGTTCGAACAACATTTCACTAATGAAGCCATTGTACTATGTTCACTCTGCAGGATATATTAGAGGAAAAAACGTGGATCAACATGTGTCGTTTCATATCGTCATTCTCAGTAATGAAGCGACCAGCAAGACGAAGGAGCTCAAGGTTGACTTGATGGAGTAAAGTAACGTCGATTTACAAAAGTCAGTAAATAGTAGTGGGATTGTTTCAAAATTCCCATCCATCACTACATCTTTGGTGTGACGTTGTGAAATATTTCTAAAGTGACTAACGAACATGAATTTGAAAGTGAGACAAGTAGGAAACCAAAATTGCCACAAAGAACAG
The DNA here is from genome assembly GCA_014220935.1 of Platorchestia sp. MABIK. NCBI lineage: Eukaryota > Metazoa > Arthropoda > Malacostraca > Amphipoda > Talitridae > Platorchestia > Platorchestia sp. MABIK. The sequence goes on along the minus strand of JACJUY010006399.1, from coordinate 35,704 downwards.
CGGGACACATGTGCATCGAAATTAATACGAGTCCTAAAGATTCACCAAAGACATCGCCAAATACTCCGGTTTGCAGAACAACAAATTGAGTTTTAGCCCAGTTGAGCGTTTTGATATAAGAATGAGTAAATTGGATTTTGACCAAATTAAACACCGCTCCATACTCCATTTAATATTGTTGTTCTTTTAAATTCTGTCAAATCTTTCTCGGACCAAGAAAATTGTTTTTCTGTATAAGAAATACAGAGCGGTGAAGCAAAAGTTGATTTTTTTAATCTTAACACGTTTCCTGTAAAGGGACTCACCGATGGTCACTGAAGGGATTTTAATAATGCTGTTGACCGACTCTCAGTCACTAACTCAATTTTTATAAATACTCAATGAAAGTCAAATGAAGACACGATCCAGTTAATGTTTGCTCTTTTCAAATTTGCTTGCTACAATTGACTTTAAATTTGAATTTAATATTGAACTTCAAGTTAACGCACCCCAGAAAACCTACTAATTTTGAGGAAATGTGGCCCAAGAAAGGTGATGTTTGCTGCTCAAAGAAAACCGCGCCAACTGTTGATCACTGGAGCGGCGTCATAACTCTTTTTTCGGGTGGTTTCAACTTCATTATATCTGAAAACTTTATTGTTATCAAGACAATAATAAAATAGAAAGACTACGCTGAGATTCTATACAGAAAAATAAAGCCATCGACTCAAAATGTAAGAACTGGCGGCTGTGGTTTACCTTCCAACTCGATAATGACCTAAATCATAGAAATGAAGGATAAAATGATATGGACATCCATTTCTAAATGCACCGTATTTCTATCGTTCAACACAACTTTGCTTCGTGTCGCAACAGTCTTCCAACTACATCCTTAATTAGTGGCGGCGAAAAGGAAGGTATTTTTCGAGTATCTGCCGATGTGAAAGATGTTTTAGAGGAAATTAAGATCCCAGCAAAGTACCCTTACGCTTAACCTTTTCGAGGTGTAAAAAAGTATCATCAGTGGAGTTCACCTCACTATAGAGTCCATGTCTGAAGCAGCCAGCTTTGTGAGTTAAGACTTCTGTGTTAAGTGCAATGACAACTTACACAGACCTGTAAACGAAGTTATCTGCATGTGAAACGGAACAGTAGGCGAAAAATGAAGTTGACCGACCGTGATTGACGGTGTTGAAAAGAAAAGCCGCCTGAAAACGTAAGGCAGCACTGTCTGAGATAACCTTGAAAATGAGCACAATTCTCTAGAACCTCGTTTCTGTCCAAAATATTCAACGCGAGCTGCATGCTGCGGCCATTCATGGTAGAGTGTGCACCCCACAGTTGTAGGTGCCATTGCAGAATGGTGTGAGGTGACGGCAGTGTTGCCAAGACCACCAAAACCATTATGGGAATGAGTAATTTCTCTTGACGAATCATCATTTACATTATTTCATACCACTGGACGTGTGTTAGTCTGGAAGTATTTCGCATTAACTGTCTGGTTACTACAGTGAACCCGGTTGAATTCTGTGATGATGTGGCGTGAGATATTTTTGTTTACCTTGAGGTTCCTTTTAATCCGGAAGGCGAACATTGCTGCACAATTTTTGCAGATCAGTCACACCCTATGCCTCAGGTGCGGTTTCTTGGAGAAGTTTTTTTATTCCAAGATAATAGCGCCGCAGTTTAGTATGGCTCACAGGGTTCAAACATAGTCAGATGAGCGTAATGATGAAGTTGAACATTTAACGCGGTATTTTCAATCCTTTGAACTCTATATAAAAGAGCCTTTTTTTAGTTTTTACGCGTTTCCTGCGATAGGCTAAACTGAAGGTCAGTAATAAATTCAAATTTAAAGTCAATTGTAGTAAGTAATTTGAGAATAGCAAACATTCCCTGGAT
>JACJUY010006399.1:0-30268 GCA_014220935.1 Platorchestia sp. MABIK | reverse complement strand
CACAGTTGTACATGTGAGGCACAGTCGTACATGTGAGGATCAGTTGTACACATGAGGATTAGTTTAACATGCGTGTGACAACGTTAGATGGGAGGGACAGTTGGATGTGCGAGAGGCAGTTGTATATCTGAGAGACAAATAAGGCAGAGAAAGAAAATAGGAGTTTGTGTACGGTATTAATCCAGAAAAATGTGAGTGGATCAACGTACGACAGTGAATAAATTATAAGAACCAATGAAAGAGAGCTTTTCTGGAGCACCTGTGTGTGTTTAAGGTTGCTGGGTTAAAGGAAAATCAGAATATGAAGAAATAAAGGTGATGGAACGATGGATAAAGTTATTACAATCGGATCATGGCGTCCAGGTAGCCAAGGGACCCGAGAGCCGAAATTTATTCAAATTGTTTAATATTTAATTCATCGCTGGAGCCTCGACGGGCTCGAGCTATTGCGTCTGCCTGCTATTGCTGCTGCCGAGCGCCAACTCTCGGAGAAAGAAAGATCTTCTGGGGAATACGGCCCAACTTTTTAGGGATATCTTTTGCTTCCCTGAGCTCGAGCAAACAATGCTTTCGATGATAGAATTTTCGTCGATTTGAAAGACTTCCTATTTCGAGAACAAAAATTGGCACTCGGATGCGCATTAGCTCTTTCAGGATACTTGAGCCACTCTTTCTCGCAAGCCGTGCCCCGCTGCTATCGGGAGGCTTTTCCGTTCGTAGCTTGCTTCCCATCTGTTGTATTTACTTTGCCACTGTTAGTGAAGCTGATGCAGTGTCGCAGCAGTGGTGGTGCAGTGTGGCAGTAGTGGTGGTGCAGTGTGGCAGTAGTGGTGGTGCAGTGTGGCAGTAGTGGTGGTGCAGTGTGGCAGTAGTGGTGGTGCACGTGCCATCGTTCTGAGGTGAGACGGAGTCGTTTGAACCTCTCAGCCTGAGAACTCCCCGGCGATTCTCCTGTGGGAATCGCTGAGAGAATGCCATGTCCTGGTCTGACGATCAGTGTCATCTAATGTTGTGTCCCGCATGGCCAGAGCTCAGCCATCCCACCTGAATGCTTCGCACGTGAAATTTAGACCAACATTTCACCACGAATTGAAAAGAAATTGAGGCACTGCTACTCCCGGTTCTGCTGCACATCTGTGCCATATGATAAGTCGTCCTGGCAGGCACAGTTGTGACATGTACCTGTCATAAACACGTTACTGGTTCACCTAACACTCGCAAGCTCTTCATCGCAGGAGCTGAGTGACAGCGGGGCTCACAACTCGTCAAGCGACCCCTCCTTGCCTGCTCCCCAGCGCCCTCTCCATTTCCTTAATTAAGTTTGAAGGGCGCCTCGAGAGACTCTCTCCGCTCTGATTACACCCACGAGTTTGGAAGCTCCGATGGAGCGATCTCTGAGGGGAAAGGAGGAGAGTGGTAGCAGAAGGGGGATTCTCTTCACAAACTCTCCCATTTGAGAGCTGGGTGTTTAAGTGTAAACTTTTCTCACAAAAACTACAGAGAGAGAGAGAGAGAGAGAGAGGAGAGGGTAAGAGAGGAAAAGAGAGAGAAAGAAGAAAATATAGCGCTAGATGACCACCAGTTGTGGGCGAAACGCCCTAGACCTCCTACGTGTTGTTTATGACTGTGCATTTCTATTTAATCGTATTGGGAGCGGTTTTGCGGGAAAATGCTACACGCTTCCAAACCTCATCCATTGATTTATACCTGAATGATCTGTTGTATGACGCCTTCAGAGCAGCGCGATTGGACAATCTTTATTTGCAGTACGACAGAAAGTTGCTTCATTGTTTCATTGTTGAGATGTAATTACTAAAATGTGTACCCTGTGTGACAGGCAGCGTGCCGGCGTGGGCGGACGGCGTCTACGTGTACAATGGGCCTGGCCTCACAAGGGTTGGCAAAACCCCTTTCCAGCACTGCTTCGACTCGTCTGCCATTCTCCAGAGGTGGGACTGCGCTGCTTACCTACACTCCTGTCCAGATACTGGTGTCATCGCCAGCTGACTTTGAATTAAATCTTATTTAGATGCTGCTGGTAGCCCCAGCATAAGTGTTGCTGTTAACCCCAGCCTAAATGTTGAAGTATCACCTTTGCTTCCGCAGCCTTTTTTGCTATCGGTTAAAACTTCTACTTCTACTCTCGCCGTATTTCTTGAAGTCTAAAAATGAAAAAATTCAGCAGCACGATAACCCCAAAGAGAACTGATTTTAAACTTTTGAAAACAAAAGAGAGTTGCATGTACGATTTATTTGCATGCTGGATACACAGACAGGCTTTGCAGCCACTTATACTTGTCTCAATTATTAGTTCATTTAGTTTGATATCCATCAGAGATGCAAAGCATCGTCAGCACTGACGGTATGCGCGAGCTCCAGTCGGACACAATGGACGCCCTCGAAATGTATTTTGTGCTCTGCCAACACCCGTCGGCACTTGCGGTAGTGAGGACATGCCTTTAGAGTGGCGTCAGTTGCACGTGCGCGCTCGAAACATTAGGTGCTTGTAGTACAGAGCAAATGGCATCTATAATCCAATATTATACTTGCGAGATTTTTTACTGTATAGAATAAAGAAATTCAACACACGTTTTATTAATGACATGGGACAAAATTTAGACTGCCTACTCGTTTTATTGTTTATGCGGTCAGTTGCAAATGGTCATTTTCAGGAGAATGTTTCCCAAAAAAAGATAGATAAGCAAAGTGACCCAACACGTCACTGTAGGTTTATACTTCCATCTACATGTCTATATTTACTTATTAAACTCATATTATCCTCTTTGTTTGCGTGCTTGTGTATCGATCAACAAGCACGCTTTCCGTTCGCTTTGTTTCGCTCTATAACATTCCTCATGGCTGGATTGGGGAAAATGGAACGCCATGCTCTCAGAAATAACGTGGTCGAAAATTGAACGCCATGCTCTCAGAAATAACGTGGCCAAAAATTGAACATCCTTTTCATTTAGCAGATTGTTTGGATAATTTAATAGGGAGAAATTTACGGTCTTCTCTCTCCAATTTCTCATGTTAATCCCCTCTCTGTGTGTTGGATCCAGTTTATTACAAATGTCAAGTTTACGAACGAAATTTCTAATTGTTTCTTCAGAAAGAACTTAACAGAAAATTTAATGTTCTCGTTGAAAACTGAATTATACTTTGCTTCTTTAAAAGTACGATCAACAATGAGTTTTAATGATGAAAAATTAGTAATAAAAAAAATAGAAAAACTTTTGCCAACTACCTGTTGTTTAGTGAACTTGTCTAATAAGGTTCACAATCTTGCTTGTAAGCTTACATACTTGCTTGTCGAAATTTTCATTCGTTTGCTTGTCACCGTCCGCATTATTTTCAGTCAAAGCATGGGCAAATAAAATTCAAGACCCTCATTTCAGTAATAAGACAGGAGGAAGTGCAGCACCTAACACTCAGGAATAACAGATGGCAAACTTTCTCTTCTTTCTTCATCCACAAGATAATTCATTTTTCATAATATGCTGCGAGAAATTTTAGCTCTCGATGACCCAATTTCATGTAATCTAGCTTACTCTATTGTGGATACAGTGTGTTTTAAACATCTATTTTAAAGACATTATCTCGCTTTGTCTCTTTGGTATATTTTCTGAAGAAATGTTTTCCATGATGAATGTTTTGACCCCAGCGACAATTTTTAGGTTAAAAAATTTCATAAATCATCTGAGCCACTGAGTCACGGGTGGTGAGTGTAAGAGCAGGAATAGGTTTGGGTTTACTTAAAGAAACCCGTGTTTCAAGACGGTCAGTTAGGTGTTGGCCCTTACAGAGCCAAATGTAATGGTTATAATTAAATTTCTATTCGTCAACTACACTGAGTACTGAATAATTATTAACGAAAGAACCTTTTCTAATATCAGAGAGTTGCTGACAACCGGACTCATACATGTCCGGATATCAAGTTGTTCCGGTTGTCAAGTCATCCGCATGAAGATAGGAAAACTAAAGATTTATTGAAACGTAAATTACATTTTTGTAGATAAAGTTTGTAGGAACATTACAAACATAGGAGCATTTTCAAGAATTACTTGTTCACATTCAAAAATTAAACATCATGTTTGTAGTTAGACTAAACCAAGGAATAACACATGTTAAATTAATGTTCCCACGATTGCAATAAAAATGAGCATCATTTTACTGTAAGTTATGAAACTGTTTTACATTATACTGTAAGTAATGTAATTGAAAATGATTTTAATGAAAACATGGTGAACAATGCTAATAATATTCATTGCATGTCCGGTTGTCAACTAAGTCCGGTTGTCAGGTCTACGCTTTTCATGTTAGTCTGGTTGTCAGGTGTCCAGTTGTCAAGAACTCTTCTGTATGTTAAAAACTAAAAGGTGAATTTGCATGAAGTTTCCACGGGATGTTAGCACTTCTAACAGCCGCATACCGTAAAATAAGCATTCAGATACGCTCAATGTCAACAAACTGACTCCATATTTACGCAGATCACGGTGTTCGTCAGGTGTCAAACTAATAGTAAAGGGCTCTAGTTTGTATTTAATATGAGTCGTAAACATAGCTTGACCGATTCTGAAAAGGGCGAATACCTCAGAATTTACAATAAGTTTAACTACACTAGAAATAGCTAAAATAATTGGTAGATATCACTCAACTGTGATGAACTTTGCTGGTGCTCTTTGGAAGGTACTTCAGAGGGCTGATAGAAGTCGATGAAGGTTTATTTCAGCCGGTTCTATCCTAAAAATTAAATGTCAATCTGAGAAATCTCAAATTAACGAGTAGAAAAATTTCAAACGTATTGGTTTGACATATGTATCGAAAAGTAATCTCTCTGTCGTCATCTGAAGAATATTGCTAACTCAGAGAAGCCGGTTTCAAAGCCTCCAACGACAAAAATTCGGGTGCAAAATCGACTGAAATGGGTTGAGGACAACATTTGGGACGACTTCTCACTAGTTTTGTTTACCGAAAAACACTTGCATTACTCCTGAAAGCTCAGATGGTCGGAGCTAAAGATGGGTTAATCGAGGGAATCGCCATCATCGTTTGAGGCGCTAGTGAAGTGGTGGAGGGATTATGATTTAGGCTGGGTTTATCGAAGATGGGCCATGGAAAGTACAAGATGGCTATAAAATGACTTCAAATGTATACATAGCTTTTCCGTTGGAGCACCTTGAGCCGTAATGCAAGAGTCAGAGGGTAACATTCAAAATAAACAATACACGGAAGATGATACCCGTTTGCATGCAGCTCATTTAACTCCGAATCATTTTCAAAAACTGGTGTTCCGTGGATTTTAAAAATTAATTCGCCCACAAATTTCCCTGATTTAAGCCCAAGAGGAAACCTGTGGAACATTCTGAAATAGCTAACTTACGCGAAAGGATGTCAATTCAAGAAAAGGGATGAGTTTTGGGAGGCCCTTCTTAACGTATCGCAGTGAATAACTGCGTATGAGATCTTGAACTTAACAAGTACCATGGATCTCCAACTTATTCAAGTATTTTCAAAGAAAGTAATACATATTTCATGCTAACAGTAAAAAAAAATCACGTTTGGGGCACATTTAGTTATTTTCCTTATTTATTCAAAGCTTGTGTCCTCCGTTCAATGAAAGAAATAACACTTGAAACGGTTACTTTTAGAGTCTAATAAATTTTAATAATCCTCGTTAATAACTTGGCACACTAGAATCTCGAACTATTCACAATGAATGCCAATATTCATTACCAGCTTTGAATTTAAATTCTTTTGCTAACACTGAAGTGCCTACATTCAACAAAAATTTCATGTAAATTCACCATTTCCTTTTTGACATAATTGAGAAAATGATACCTCCTTCATAACGTGACACCAATACAGATATGCATCTACATTGGTAACATTAAAGTGTTTTGGTGGGGAATTACCTTATCCTCGTAAAAACATTATTTTTCACCAATTTCTAAATATAGATATTGTTTATTCATGCAACAAGGAAAGGGCCAGAGGGAAAAGGTTTAGTATACGTGTAAAACTGAAAATCTTTTTGTTTAGCTTACTTGGTTGTCACAGTCCACATACAGCTTTCTGTAATGACATAGGGCATAATGCAATAACCTGAGAATTGAGGAACCTAGAACCTACCTTTAATTATAACATAGGGAAATTCAACTTTTTTGAAATTCTAGATACTTCAAGTTTTTCACTAATACACAGGAAATAATTTGGGTTCTTCTCAGCCGAACTTAAGAAGAACCTGCACGAAATGTTGTACACATTTGCATTGTTCTACAGATACTCTTGTTACAAGTGAAATTGTACGTCGGCTCTTCAGTACTTTTTTAAGCCTTTTTCATAGGTTTTGAGTTATTTCACTCTCGAGAAAACCATGATTATCAGCAAGTTCTAAATTTGAAGTTAAGTTCTATGAGCAGCATGACCGAACGCAGCTCGAGAGCGTGGAACACCAATAAAACTAATAATATTTTTAGGCAGCTTGTTTGTTTAGTTGGCACTTACGACCGTCCAAACTCTGCTTTCGAAAATTACATAGGGCAAAATTCAATGCCTCGCTTGCGCTAGTAAAATATGGCAAAATTTAAAATTTCCTCACGCTGTATTGTGGGTAAAATCAATTACAAATATTCATTTTGCGAACATTTCCTGCAAAATTACTATACATGATGTCCAAAAATTTCTAACTGTTTTTTCAATATTGTAGCTTGTACACTTTCAAAGCTGGAAGGTTGAAGTAAGTTTTTACTGAGCGGAGTGAAATATATCATTTCATTTTGCAGATTAAAGCTCAACTTTCACATTGACCACTTTTTTTAAAATTCAACAAATGGAATGTCTTAACCAATAAGATAACAATGTTTCTTGAGACGCTTTAATGACATAATTTTCCATGGTGGAAATTGAAGCTCTAAGGACTTGCTTTATTAGCTAATGGTTTTTTATGGTACCAAATAAAATTGTATACATCTTGTCTTTTCCAATGGAGTTCATTTCAACCTTTGGTTTCCTCGTTTCCATATTTTACGAGCTGCAACATTTTCAAGAGCTAGCTACATTTTTTAGACTCCTAGTATAAGCGACTAAGCCCTATAAGTTACAGGTAAACTATCATAGTTAGTTTATTACGAAATTTAAAGCTGGTATCAGTTTTATAATTTGGAGTGCAAATTTGAATTAACGTCTTAACGGTATTGTAAAATGGCTCTACTATTCATTACTGATGAAGTATCATGCGCAGAGTGAGAGTGTCGGGAGGTACCGCCCAGTACATGTCGCGGTACTTGCGCTCGGAGACCTACAAGAAGAACACCAAGGCTGGCACCATCACTGTGGGAGAATTTGGCACTGCTCCCGTCGTACCTGAGAAGGAGCGGGGCTTCTTCTCCAAGTGAGAGCTCAGTTAATGAATTTGTATTGTCCTTGCGTAGTTTATGGTGTCGAAGTGACTGTAGTTCAAATTATGGTTTTCGATTTAACTCAGTTTATGGGTGTTAGAGTCTGTATTTTAGTTTAGAGTTTTTGCAACACGTCAGCTCATTTTTTCCGCAAATTTAACTTCTAAAATTTCAACTCGGATACAATATAACAAATCAGGCTGATCTGAGTAAGTCAGGCTGCTAAGATAAGAGAAGTATTTCATGGGCTTCACGAGGCAGAGTAGGGGTACAATTTTTTCGTGTTTTGCTTTTGGCGGGTGGACTTCATGTGGTCGCCGAAAACATTGGTTAGGTAAAGAGGTCATTGATGCTGATTGTCTCCTCTGATCACATGCTGATGATCCCCTCTGCCATGTAGGCTGAAGAAGATGACTGACATGGAGAACGTGTTGTCTGACAACTCCGCGGTCAGCATCGCCAGCATCGGCGGACGCTACTTCGCGCTGGGCGAGACGCCCTTCATGCAGGAGATCTGTCTCGACACCCTCGAGACGAAGCAGAGGGTGAGTGAGAGTAGGAGAATAAGGTTGAGATCTGTCTCGACACCCTCGAGACGAAGCAGAGGGTGAGTGAGAGTAAGATTGAGATCTGTCTCGACACCCTCGAGACGAAGCAGAGGGTGAGTGAGAGTAAGATTGAGATCTGTCTCGACACCCTCGAGACAAAGCAGAGGGTGAGTGAGAGTAGGAGAATAAGGTTGAGATCTGTCTCGACACCCTCAAGATGAAGCAGAAGGTGAGTGAGAATGAGTAAGTTTGAGGAAGAGACCTTTTCGGGACCTTCGAGACCTTCAAGACCATCGATATTAAACAGAGGGTGAGCGTATGAGTCAATACGTGAGTTCTCCCTGCACATGCTTGGGACAAGTCAAGGAATACTTGCAAAGGAAGAAAAATAATGAGAGCTTAAATTTCCAGATTAGTGAAACTTCACATATCATTTGTTTTTTGAAAGGAACATGTTTCAATTTTGAATTGTAAAAATCCATAAAACTACTTTTATTTTCTTAGTTGCACATATCGCGATAGAGTAAAATAGTCGTGACATCATGGTAAAATCCCGTCTGACAGTCCCTCATGACGCACCGCCGCTTGACCGACTCTCACAACTCACCCCAGCGAGGTCAACCCTCTCGGCCCACCAACCTGACCAACCCTCCTGACTTACACCAGCCTGATCAACCATCATGACTCACTTATCTTAACCAACTCTCATGACTCACTCCAGCTCTTTGAAGCTCCAGCGTTTTTCAAGCATTACTTGAACCGTTGTTTTTAATGCTGGTTGACTTCCTTCGCGAGTAGAATGTAAACACGAGTATCTGGACTAGCACCTCTCGACCAATGTCTCGTTGACTTTGCCCTTATGATGAAATGTTCCGTTACTGAAGTCATTGCGTTTTTTGTGACATTTCCAACTCATTGAAGTCCAGTAACTCTGGTCTCACTAACCAGAGTGGCGAATATTTCATAGACGTGGAAAGACAATGTCACTTGAGTGTTTCGTCGAAGCTGACCACGGTGACTCGTCATCATCAGTATCGGTCAGATTATCTTTATCCCCAACTTGCTGATGTCAGTACTCTTACAGCGCAACCTGTATCGAGAGGGCAGCCTGGTGACCACCGCGCCCCATCCAGTCTACGACAAGGAGGGCAACTGCTACACCGTGGGTCACGCCGTCAGCCTCACCGGACCCAAATACAACATTCTTAAGTTCCCCGCTGAAGGTCAGTGCGTATACGTTACATACGTAAGGCGTAGATGTGTGCATGTAGTGGGTTGAGGAAAAGGTATGTGAAAATAAACTGACGTTGCAATGGAGTAAATTTATCCCTTTTTCACTGTTGTCGCTAACGTCATGAGCGGTGATGTACTCGTGTGTAAGTATGACTCTCATGGTGAATTGACAAGCCTAAATGCTGCATTATATTTTTGCATTTAGATGTGAGATGTAAATGCAACAGTCAAGTCATGGGCCTAGATCTCAGTTGCGCCGCACGTTTCTGAAAAAGAACTCGGGGTGTGAAAAAGTCGATACTTGCTCAAGATACTGCTCAAAATCGATTCCTAAATTGGGAGAGTTTCACGTGTTTTCTCGTGCTTGCATGACATTCAAGTAGAACAGCTTTCTAGGTAACGTATGTATAAAATTGTCAACGGAGGTGAAATTAAAGTTGATGGAACTACAATACAAGTCTGTAAGTAACATAAGACGTGTCTTAGGTGGCGCGCCCCAAACCGCCGTGCGGCTAAGCCCCCGCTGGCGGTTGTCCCCCTCCTACATGCACTCGCTGGGCATCACCGAGCGCTTCCTCGTCATCCTCGAGCTGCCCCTCGCCGTCTCCGTGTCCGAGGTCGTCAGCGACGTCTTCAATAACCTCGCCTTTCTCGACGGCATGAAGTGGCATGAGGAGAGCGTGAGTGGAGGGAGGCAGCGAGGGAAAGGATGGGGTATGTTTGTCATGTGTGTGTATGTGTGGGGAAATGAGGGAAGGGGAGGGAGGACATAAGTGGATGAGAGTGGCTGGGGCAGCAAATAATGGCATGAGAGAGAGACATATCGAAAAAAATTAAAGGGTTTTCAACATGTTCATGAAGCCAAAAAGCTGTCACAATAGTGGATTGCAAATCTTGTTCTAAATATTAAAAGTGACGATCTGCCAAAAAATTTGAGCAGAAATTCGTTCGTATTTTCATTTCAAAAAGTTTGAATTTATGAAAGTGAAGAGCCTCTAGTATTGCATTGATAGATTATATAAAATTTTTGCATTCGAATACAGATCATTTGCGGTTTTTGAATAGTGGTGAATCCGAAAATAATTAAAGATGGTTACTTGATGCTTAGGAATGTTACAAGATTATTCTAGAGAAATCCATGGAATCGTACATCTTCTGGCAATATATTGTTACATTGGTTCAATTAGAATGACTTAAAAGCAACGATTAAATGCTCATGCGCATCGAGGTTCTATCTTTAATCATTTTTAAATTTGCAATTGTTCAAAAGCCTGTAATGGTGACCTGTGTTACAAACTAAACTTTATATACAATGTAATGAACACCGAACGCATTCAAATGTTAGGAGCCATTTACATTCACCGACTCTCACCGTCTGGTAATTAAAACATGAATATAATTCTTTTCTCTCAAACTGAACTGCAGATCTGCGCCTTAAATTATTGGAGCATACGTTGCAGTCCTCCAATTTTTACTATATTACCATGATAGTTTAATTTGTGGGAAATTTGGAAACTATATTTAAATACAAAACGTCTTCGTGACGAAGGTCCAAATGAGAACCTGAGGTGGTAAGCACGCCAACAGGAAACGATACGTGCAACCTCAACGTTGTGGCTTTTGTGTGTAGCCTCCACCCGCAGCATCAACGTGCATTCTCAATGAAACGTTTTTGCTCTGAATTCGAGCTTTGCAATCTCATTCAATTTCTCTTTTCCAACATTTGATCAACAACCAAACATTGTTTCGATGGCGAAATTTTTGTTTCGATTATCTGCGAGAATGAGCAAATACACACTCATTTGCTTCAGCTGTGAAGCAAAAGTAAAAATCGCAACTTACCGTGCAGACGTTCGTGCACCTCATCGAGCTGTCAACCATGAAGCCGTTGCGCAAGAAGTACGTGGTGAAGCCTCTCTTCATGCTGCACGTCGCTAACTGCTACGAGGACGCGAGCGGGAATGTGGTTGTGGACTTCCCCAGCTACGGCGACGTGGCGCTCCTGCATAAGCTCTACATAGACAAGCTCAGAGTGAGGCCAGGCAGCAAGGTCTCGTGTGAAATAACTCTAGCAGGGGAATCGCCTCTCCAATCCAATACCATCAGCACAATAATCACTCGCTGAATATTGTCCACACAATCTCGGGTGTCTAAAATCAAATTCTTCAGCAGAGAAGTTTTTTTTTTAAATTATACAACATCGAAAAGCTCGATTTACCGTTGCCATTGCTTGAAAAAATCGGCTAAAGAAATGTTTCGGTTGACGCTGAACTTTGTAATTGGGCGTAATGCGTTGCTGATGTTCGGGTGCTGATGATGACATCGCTCGCGTTTAAGAAAGCTGACGGTCTTTTTAGTCAGAACAGTGTGAAATCGGCGGGAGAAAGTCTGTGGAAACTAAGACTCAGTGGCACAGCCAGCTTAAAATTTCCGGGGGAAGAGACGTTAATTATCAGCAATCTTTTTATTCTTTTACTTAAAACGGCGACTGAAACTGGCTCACAGCTTAACATTTCGAGGGGGGCCATGGCTCCCAGCTCGTTCATTGGCTACCACTTCTTGGTGGAAGAAATATACCTTGGTATATAGATAGATTTTTTCGTTGTAAAAATGAGCACATTCTTTCATGAGGGATGTTTTCTTCACTGAATACAATACTTAACTCATGCACGCACACCCGCCTTGTGGTGCGTACAATACTTGGCTAGTTCACACAATGCCCGCAATGTGATGCGCACAATCCTTGGCTAGTTCTCATAATGTCCGCAAAGTGATGCGCACAATACTTGGCTAGTTCTTATAATACCTGCTGAAAGACGCTCGCAGATTATACGTTCTTTAAACGATCTCTCTATATGTATGGAACCGTTTTCCTATCGTGCATTACTTGCTCTTAAGCAGAATGGTGTTTGTTGCAGCAAAACATGAAGAGCGCTCAGCACCAGGAGTTCCGCTCCAGCTTTTACAGCTCCGTGACGCGCCTTGTGTTGCCCGTCTCTGAGTCGGACACCAGAACTGAGGTACGACCTTTTGTGCTAGCTTCCATAATCTCTGCTTCGTTGGGGTTGGTTTCACCGCTGTCAGTTGTCTTACAGTAGCCATAACTGCATACTGCTGGGTGACGGCTGTCGTACAGTAGCCATAACTGCTTACTGCTGGGTGACGGCTGTCGTGCAGTAGCCATAACTGCCAACAGCTGAACTTCTTTTAACTGCCAACAGCTGAAAGTTGTTGGGGGTAATGAAAGCTTAAAGTAAAGATGCTCAAGAAACTCAACGGGCGAGTTCAGGTAAGCTGAGAGTCTTTAACTTTTCCTCTGGCTGTCAGACACTGCCAGGACACAACACTGGCGTGATGACTCAGCGATTTGTGTTGTGATGCTTGGATTTTCCTCAGGTACCTTCTCACTTGGCGGCAGATAAAGCGAGTTATGCACGCTCATCAACGTAGCACAGATTCTCGTTTCGGTAATTATTTTTATCGGATACAACGATACCAAATAGGCATTAATCCAAGCTTTCGGCTGCGTTTGCTTCAGCCGTCGTCAGGGCCGAATGCAGGTTTGTGAATCCTCTTTTGGTGTAACCACGTATAGATACATATTTTTGCTACATTTTGCACACAATATACGTTACTGTAATACAAGAGGATTCAAAAAGTGGCATTTATACTCCACAACGTCTAAAGCAAGTTCAGCAGAACGTTTGGGCTAATACCAAGGTTTTCTTTGCTGCATTTTATGGAAAAAATTACAGAAATGAATTCTCAAAAACATTCTATATTCTTGTTGATGAGGCAGATATTCGTCCATAGCACTCATAGCTGCACTCAGCTGTAGTTCTTCCCATTGCTCGTCCTCAGCATTTTTCCCTTTATTTGAAGAGTTCGCTGGTGGACGTACTTTCTCAGTGTTCCCACTCTGAGTGCCGTCAGGCTGTCGTGAAATAGCTTACGCTGCGGTAAATTACGATATGCATCGCGAAATATTATGGCTGAATGACGTTGAAAGATCAGTTGATTCTGAATTAAAGTCGATGAATCTAACTCCTTCAAACAAAAGTTCTGATAACATAAAATATTGACGGACGGAAAGAAACGTTGTGTCGCGTAGTGCGTTTGGTCGCAATTTTAGAGCTTTCCCATGGCTTGTCGTGTGCGTTGCTGTGCAGCTTCCCATTTGTATACCCTATAACAAGGGGAAATAGGTGAGGTCCCGAGCTAAAATTCAGGTAGGTTTTCTTTTTGTTGAAATAGAATAGGTTTTTTGTTTTGCAATGGATGATCTTTTTTCGGTTCTCTATTGTCCTGCTTTTCAGCACCTACCACTTTTTTCTTTAACTTTTACCTTGTTTCATGAACTTCTTTTTTAACTTAGTGTTCTGCACCTTGTACATAAATTCAGCGTTCCCTTAACTTCCTACTAAATGGTGCCTTTCTCCATCCTCTCTTTGACATTCTTTTGTTGCAGTTAGAGAGGCTAAAACTAGCATCTAATCTACCCTTTGACACGGCCCATATGTGCATGTGCAGGTGCCCGTTAAAGTGATGCCCCTGAGTGCCACGGCTGCTTTGGAGAACCCGATCATCAACCCCGTGTACGGCCGCCGCAAACATCGCTACATCTACGGCATGGGGGTCAACAGCGAGGGGGGAGATAGAGGACAGGTGGGTGGTACCTCGAGTTGTCTCGCATGTATTCTAGCATCAACTACAGTGATAACTGATCTGCTCCTCCTTCGTAGCAGCCACCACCAGCAATGTCAAGTGTTACTCCTGTGCGCAGGTGACAAAGCTGGACGTGGAGACGGGAGAGGTGAAATTGCTGTCGGAGGAGACCCTCTACTGCGGCGACTGCGTCTTCGTGCCTAAGCCTGGAGCCGGGGTGAGGCGGGTAGTGTGAGGCGCTTGGCGAGGAGGATTAAGTGTTTGGCGGGTAGGATGAGGCGTGTGGCAAGGAGGGTGAGGCATGCGCTCAAAAATGGAGCATGAGGCCTGGAGGTTGAAATATGAAATAGAAACATTGAGGTGTGAAGTATGTTGGGTGAGGCGGGAAGGGAAAGGTACGAGATGAAGAGAGTGAGGCGTGAAGCGGAAATCGTACAGTCCTGGGAGATGAGAATGAGGCGTGAAAGGAGATGGGTAAAGTACGGGGTAGCGAAAACGAGGCGTAAGTCGGAAAATACAGGATACGAACAAGATGGTGAGCGTGAGGCGGGAGGGGCAAGGTACGAATTGAAGAGAGTGAAGCACAGGGCTAGAATGATAAGGATAAGGAACTCGGTGGAGAGAGTGAGGTGAGGAGAGTTAGGTGTGTGGCAAAGAAAGTGATGAGTGAGTCATGACAGATGGAGAGGCAGCTATCAAAGTCACACAAACTCGTTTTGAAGCAGCCTCAATGGAAGTTTCTTCTACATATGTTACGGTCTTCCTTTACATTTGTGTGGAGTATTCACAAACTTTAAAATATTCAGGAAAGATAATGAGCAGTGGATCGACGGAATGCAGATGCACCTTACCATTTCGAAGAAAGTCCACCAACCCCAAGGGTTTGCCACCTATTTAGTAAAATACAGTTGAAATAGTACAGAAGTTCAGTTTGATGGCTCGGGTTCCAGAGAGCCAAAAGCCTTGATGGTTGTAACTACCAGGATCGTGGTAGGGCCTGGGCAGGTAGTGCAGCAGCTCCACACCTGACTCCGCAGACTGTCCGACTCATAGTGGAATGGCTTAGCGCATTCAAGATGGAGCTATAAAAAGAGAGGAAATCGAAGTCGCTCGTTTTAATGATGGAAAAATGTTTATGAAAACCACAAAAGTCCTATATATGGTCCAAACGGAATTATTTTTAGGTCGCAATTTTGAAAACATGGGGCAAGATGTTAAGAGATAAAAACAGATTTTGCAGGAGTGAGAATTTCTTAACAATGGTTTAACTCGACTTCAACGCCAGGCCCTCCGAAATTTGCGTTCGAACAAAGATATTGTAATTCGAAAGGCGGATAACTGTAACAAATATGTACTCTTAAAACAGTATGATTATAAGCAGAAATTAGATTGTATCCTCGCTGTTAACACTAAATTCGAGCATTTGCATCGTGGTCCAACTGAACATTTGAAGAAAAAATTAACCAACTTATTTCTAGCGTTAATTCTGTTCCTAATTATTTTAATTTGAAAAAAACTAGAAGGGCACCATCAACCTAGTAATATTTACGGCAATGCAAAAATTCATATAAACCAGAATGATCAGCCTTTGAGGCCAATAATATCGCAGGTTCCTACCGTCACTTATTCCGTTGCTAAAACTTTGAAAAAAATTATAACTTCATACATCCTGCAGAAGTACATGCTAAAATCAAGAGATCAATTTGTTGCTTTGCTACGCGGAAATACTCGGAGCATTATAGCTTCACTAGATGTTGAGTTCTTATATACTAATGTACCTGTCTCGGACACGATAGAGATAATTTTAAACTGTGTATTTGATAGTGAAGATCTTTCTCCTCCTAATTTATTTCCTCGGCATATTTTAAAGCAACTCCTCACTATCTGTACTACCGAAGCTCTTTTTCGACACATTGATGGTAGTTTGTTTCGTCAGGTTGATGGGGTGGCTATGGGTTCCCCTTTAGGGCCTACATTTGCAAACTTTTACATGTCCTACGTTGAACACCGGGTGTTGAACCGGACCGGTTAAGCCGATTTTGTACGGCAGAAACGAGGACGACATTTTGTCGAAATTGAGACCGTAGAGCAGTTGGAGATGTTGAGGAATTTCATGACTAATAATTCGGTGTTGCGTTTCACGTTCGAGCTGAGTGTAAGTGGGAAGCTACCATTTCTGGATGTTTTAGTTGAAGCTCTGCAGGATGCTTTTCTGAGATCTGTGTATGTAAAGCCCTCGCATGCTGGTGAAACCATGATTGTGATGTACCGCAAGTGTGTAAAGAAGGCGTAATTCATACCTTATTGAATAGAGCTTACAAAGTCTGCAGCAGCTGGGTTAGTTTCCATTTAGAAATGCTTAAAGTCAAACGGTTGCTGGTGAACAACAATTTCCCAATACTCTTTTTGATAAAATTATAGGTAAGTTTGTCCACCGAATTTTGAACACTGACCCTTATCCAAGACCTAACCAGCGGAATATAGATATATTTTATGAAAATTAAATGCTTAACAGTTACAAAATTGACGAATGTGTTTTTAAAATATTGTCAAAACTTTCGTGAAACCCACAGATCCAGAGATGGCATTTAATCAGTGATCAGTGATCTCCCAGTAAGAAATAAAATTTCAAGATCACGCGTCAGCGACCTAGACAGAGCCAATGTGATATATCAGTTTGAGTGTAACAGGAGAGAATGTAAATCTCTCAATAAATGTTACATTGGCATGACTAGGATGACACTGAAACATAGATTAACTGCTCACAAATATCAAGGTTCCATTTTTAATCATTTTTTGCATCGATCATACATAGTTGTACGCCCTCGAATGAAGATTTGCTCTCAAATACAAAAATTTTGTGAAATGTTTTAAAAGAGGAGCATATTCAAATCATATAAGCACTGCACATTCATTAGCTTAAACCTAGCCTACACGAAAATGTAAATGATTTTTTTGCTTTAAAGTTATCCAGTAGGACTGTGGCGTAGACGTTTGTAACCTCCGTTCGTCCATTTTGCTTCAATCTCTGGTGCCGTTAACATGTGAATATCTGGTGTGCAGTAGCAACTAGTCAGCTGTAGTTTCAATCTTGTACAAAATTTGTCCTATCTAGTCTCCTCGCAATGGGATTTCCAATATGTTTTATCCAGTTTGATGTAGTTTATGTTTTGCATTGTCATAGTTTTACCAATGGTGTACATTGAGAATGTCTTGACATTGTAAGGAGTGATTTTGTTTGACATTTGTGAGGAGCGAAAATTTGTTGACATCGGTGTTGAGAGGGAATTCTTTGGTATCGGTATACAGTTAGAATTTATTAGTATCGGTATAGAGTGAGGATTCCTCGATATCGCTGTAGAGTGGGAATTCCTCGATACCGAAACAGAGTAGGAATTCCTCGATACCGATACAGAGTGGGAATTCCTCTACATCAATGAAGAATGGGAATTCCTCGATATTGATGTAGAGTGGGAATTCCTCGATACCGATACAGAGTGGGAATTCCTCGATACCGATACAGAGTGGGAATTCCTCGATACCGATACAGAGTGGGAATTCCTCGATACCGATCCATAGTGGGAATTCCTCGATACCGATACAGAGTGGGAATTCCTCGATATCAATGAAAAGTGGGAATTCCTCGATACCGATACAGAATGGGAATTCCTCGAAATCAATGAAGAGTGGGAATTCCTCGAAACCAATGAAGAGTGGGAATGCCTCGATATCAATGAAGAGTGGGAATTCCTCGATATTGATATAGAGTGAGAATTCCTGATTTCGATATAGAGTGGGAATTCCTCAGTACCGATGTAGAGTGGAAGCTTCTTGATATCGGTGTAGAGTGGGAATAAAATTTGGACAGTGGACAGTGTTCAGAACATATATGATGGGTTAGATGGAGCATCTAATAATATTAAATAGATATCGCACATTTGTAATCCCAAAATCCAATTTATTGAATCATCGCACATGTTTGCTTCAAAAAATTCTGCCAACATACATATCGCACATCTTACCTTCCTAAATTTCAGCGAATTTTAACACCATATCTTTTACCTGCCCAACAACATTCGGACTATTTAAACCCCCTACATTTTCCCTACCGAAAATTCAACCAACTGAAACATCATACATTTTACGAGCCCTACTTTCTTTGCATTAGGTCTTGTTTTCAGGCTGACGGTGCTTCATTTCGAGCAGAATGAGGACGATGGAGTGGTCGTCTCCTTCTGCGTGAGGTCTGACGAGCCGCAGTTCGGCTGCCTGCTCTTCATCGACGCGAAGACCATGACGGAGGTGGCCCGTGTGTGCTTCCTGCCCACCGCCGCCGTGCCAGTGCCCATGCACGGGCTCTACGTGCCGAAGGAGCTACAGTAGCTGCTGACTGTCCTGTTCGTCGTGTGTTTTATTGAATGTGTGATTGTACACACTGACAATACACGTGTGGCTGCACGCACAGTCAGCACATGTTTGCAGTATACATAGTCATCATATGTTTGGATGTACACGTAGTGAACACTTGTGCTCGTGGACATACATACAACACATATGTGGCTGTATATACAACTCATGTACTGCTCATGAGGACACTGACAATGCTAAACGTTGACAATACTACGTGTTATACAACTCACAGCCAAAATTACGCGTTACTTGTCACTTGTCACAAAATTGTATAGTCGCAGCACGTACTTTTTAGCGCATATTTTACACCTGAGTGAATAGTTAATTGTAATGGTCAACCCTATGGAGGGAAGTGCAGCAGAGGGGATACCTTGCATGGACTACTTTCACTCTCGTGCTGACGTCAAATTTGTGGTCAGCACAATTTGCCTCGCGTTTGTTCTCAGCTTTGATGATCACACTGTCTTGAATGTAACTGTAACATATCGCTGGATCCGTGAGACTGTTCAACTAGTTCAACGTCAATGAGGTGGAAATCAGTAAATTCTAGCAACACGCCTTTCTTTGTGACTGCTGGGGAAATCGTAAAATGACGAATTGGAGTGGTTGATACGGTGATCGAGGAAGGCTATATTAGCAATGATTGTACAACAGATTTTACCACTCTTGGGTGCGTGAGTGTTGTATGATGAACGTTTGGGCTTCTGTGGTATTACAGGTATACAGCTACCTGCTTGCTGCGTGTGCGGAAAGTACAGCTGCCAAGCAAGGAGACGAAAGATCATGGCATGAAAGTCCCTCTTCCTTCGAGGAAAGACCAGCCCCAGGAGGAAAGTTGAACCGAACATAGAGACACTAAAATGCGAGTCCTTTAAATTTGAGGTGTCAATTAGACTTTACTTTGAAATGATAGGCGAATCGTACTTCATAATATGGTAGATATTACCACTAAGCTATGGATGAATGAGTATTTAAGTCACCTTCACTTGATGAAGTCAGCTAATGTTCCGTGCTTCCATTTTCTTTACCACTAATGAGAGAGAAGTTGTGTTGCTCTTGTAATCATCCTTCAGGCTTGGTAATTGTTTTGCTGAATTGCTTCTCGTTCCAATGGGCTATCTCAGGCAGCTGAGGGTCAGGGCTACCAGCGTAATGTTAAATTAGGCTGAAATTAAATATATCAAATGTAGAAGTTTTCTCACGATGATGAGCGAAATGAGCGTTAAACGAGTTTGCTTTCCCACGGTGTGTACAAATTATGCATGCTACCTAGATGTAGCTACTGCCTAGCTTCAAAAAGACTGATTACAAAGTCATTGTGTTTAAAACTGCACATTTTTGTAGGGCTTAAGACAAAAATCTGTCGTTAAGAACATAAAACTCCATACAGATACTGTTAAAATTTTTCATTATAAAGAACCTGCGGAAAGCTATAGCGTACATCATCCTTATACACTCAAGCATCACTTGTGTAACGGTTGAGGAACTGCAGTATCTCAAGCGCGCAACAAGATACCTCCGACTTCCCTGTGCTAGTGCTGTGTGAGTAAGATTTTCCTGCTTATGTCAGCAAACTTGTACTTGTAACAGAGTAGTTGCGGTTCATCTGGATGTGCAGAGTTTGAGATGGGAGAATAAAAAGAAACAAGAACAGCTAGGCTCTTATGCATGTAAGTAAGTAATGGAGCATCCGTCTAAATTGGGGCAAAATGAAGCAAATTTTTAGAGTCAATAGAAGGAAACTCTTGTTATCGCATCCAAGTTTAAGAAATTTCGACCAGACGATTGATGTACTTCTCAGAAATATTTTGAATGGTAATCTGGAATGCTTTTCATAAGTAGCGAGTACCAGATCAGCTGAATAACACCACAGATGAAGGGCACCAGTTACGCTCCGACAGCAGTCAGACGCTCCTGACCCTTCTTTAGCTCTAGTTTGTACGGTGCTGATGTATGCCTGTGTGATATTTAGGTCGGTTGATACACTAAAGTGTTGGTATTTATTTTGCACGTTGTTGTAGGGAAGGGCGCCCCAGTTCTTGTGGCAACAACTTGTAACATAAATGTAAATCTTTATGTTGTGTGTTTGTGCTTTAATGCATGTTGCTGCAGACACTTCGGCCTCTGAGGGCAGTTTGCGCATTCTCCCAATGCTAACTTTCTTGGTCTCGCATTTCTGTCTGAATGATCGTCATCTGAACTTGGTCAGAATTTCTCGGTAAGAAATGAGAAGATGGCAACTGCGTGAGATTAATCATTTAAGCTTATTCGCCTCTGCTAGATGAAAAAAGCTTAAGTGGTCTCGTGCTTTCCAGAGTTAAATGAAATTTTCCTTTATTTCTGCATTGATCACGGACCAAGGAAGTTGCTTTGCCTAGTCAAATTTCTCTCGTTCTTATTCTCAGAATTTCACATCTGTCTCGGAATGGAGGGCATTTAAGCCCATTGTTGTTGCAAATTGTATGTTAGTGTTGTTATGAATATATTCAACTTATCTTTTACACTTTAATTAAATTCTACACACATATGCTGTGTGACCATATATACCATGATTACTGAAATGTTTTCTAATGTGTGTGCATAGCATTAAGATATTTTACTCTCTGGATGTGTGATTAGTGAGGAGATGCTTCAACATATTGTAATTCTTGGCTGTTAAACTGTGTATAACGCGACGTGTCTCTCTCTGTATCGTAGTTGGCAGACTTTCATGCATGGACTGTGCAGATCCCAGGAGTGTTGCGCATGTGCGCTGCTGCTGATGATTTCTGGCGCAAGTGTCGCGTGTATTCGTTCGTTAGATATTTTGTAAGAAAATTTACGCTCGTACAAACTCTTTTTATGCAGTGTTACTTACTGTTACGCGTTGCTGTGCCATCGTATGAGTGTTCTGTGTGCAGCAATGGGTGTTCTGTGTGTTGCAATGAGTGTTCTGTGTGTTGAAATGAGTGTTCTGTGTGCAGCAATGTGTTCTGTGCGTTGCAATGAGTGTTCTGTGTGTTGCAATGAGTGTTCTGTGTGCAGCAATGTGTTCTGTGTGTTGAAATGAGTGTTCTGTGTGCAGCAATGTGTTCTGTGTGTTGCAATGAGTGTTCTGTGTGTTGCAATGAGTGTTCTGTGTGCAGCAATGTGTTCTGTGTGTTGCAATGAGTGTTCTGTGTGTTGCAATGAGTGTTCTGTGCCCAGCAATGTGTTTTGTGTGCAGCAATGTGTGTTCTATGTGCAGAAATATATGTTTCGTGCTATGTGTGTTCTGTGTGCAGCATTGTGTGTTCTGTGTACAGCAATGTGTGTTCCGTGTGCAGCATTGTGTGTTTTGTGTACAGCTATGTGTATTCTGTGTGTAGCAATGAGTGTTCTGTGTGAAGCGATGGGAATTCCGTGTGCACTAATTTGCGTTCTGTACGCAGCTATATGTGTTTTATGTGTAGCAATGTGTGTTCTGTGTGCAACCACATATCTTACGTACTCTGAGCTGGGAGTGCGAGCTCGTGCATTTCACACCCCATGCCGTGGAACAACCTCGAGGTGCTGGGCGCAGTTCGCAGTTTTGTCGCTGGTGCAGTTCACAATTTTCCGACAGTAACAGAGCATTGATGATCTCGCACATTAGTCCGAGTGACCCTGTTACCTTCGCTTCGTTTGGAGACTCTTGTTTTATACCTAATGAGATGATTTGTGGTTTACTTTCTCTAATTCAGTGCTGCGTTTCTCTGGTAATTTTCTGTTAATATGATCGATCAAAATGTTTCAAAATATGCGAGCATATCGTGTGAGCCTTTTTTTTTGCTTTGATGTTTCGCTTTTGTTTCAGCGTGTTTTAATCCTATTCATTTACCATTTTATTTAATGAGCATTTAAAATAGCAAAAAACCGGCGTGTTGCACTTTTGGATTAGTTATTATAGTTTTTAGGGAGACTTGTACTTTTTAAGCATGAGAAACGAACATCTTGAAAACGTAGCGAAATTGAAACTGACCAACAGTTTTACTATCAATGACCGAACGATACCTATAGTGAACCATGCTGTCTCTGGCTGCCTATTTGTCATGCTTCCCTTTCGATAGGTCATGTTCACTGGTCGATCTGTCTTGCCTACCTGTCATTCTGTGATTCTGACATACAATTAAAACGTGTCATGCTGTAGAGCAGAGTGAGATGACGCCTCCCTCTCTTTTGGAGATTCTTAAAATTTTACTGTCGTCTTGGAGCGGAGAGAATTCAAACCCAATGTTGTTGCAAATTGTTCGTTGTTGTTGTTATGAATATATTCAGCATATCTTTTACATTTTACTTGAATCTATACACATATGTCGTGAAATCATGTATTTACCATGTTTACTAAAGTGTTTCAAATAAGTGTACCGTTTTTGCTTATAATTATGCCTTTAAATTTCCAAACTGGAGTACTTATCTGTGTGCCTACGTGTTTGTTTTTAAGCTTAATTAAAGCACGATGCAAAATTTAAGCAGACTCTCGAAAAGTGTCCATTGTTCGACGAGAACTCAGTGCGTTTCAGGAAATGAACTTCACAGGCTCACCAGTTTTCAGCGCTAGATCCCGTTCTTGTGAAGCTTATTTTGTGGTCAACCTAAAGTTTGCTAGAACCGTTTGAGTCTAAATGGACGAGCTCACATCACGTTGCGCAGGACCCGACCTGACAGCTCGGTGCGTGCTTCTCGACGCTCGTGCTACGCTGAGGCTTTCTTTCTAAGTCTTCTGAGACCGCTATTGGCTACTGTTGAGTGCGTTGCCTCGCATCCACAACACAATTTACATAGGTTCATGGTTCCACTTGCATGTTCTCTGCATTAAGAGCTGATTTGAAAATACGAATGTACACACAACCGCTACCCATGCGAAGAGATGAGCTGAGAGGTTCAAAGCTCGAGCTTACAACATGTGGAATATGACATGCTGCACTTCATGTCTGTCTACCATGATGTCTATGTCCTTCTATGTACGTATCTTAATGTATGTGTTGTTGCTAATGCTGTGTAGCTTATTGTATGTTATTGTGCTGCTGAGCTTATTAAAATAATGCCTGCATCGAGCTTCCTGCTTTTTATCAGAATTATTCATAATTGAATTGTTACACTGCAAAAATGTACTGTCTCCTGCACGCAACATGTTAAAATCATTTTTGTCTGCAATTTTACGCATCAACTTCATCCGAGTCACATTTTTCTCTGAGCAACAATACGATGTAGAAATACACTACGTTGGTACGACTCATCAACACTTCTCAGTAACGCTCACTTTTTGGCGGGTTTTCATTTCTGAGTGATGTTCAGTACTTACTGCGCTCTCTACTGACGCTGAACTTCCCTGAACGCTGTAAAAGAGGCAACTTGCAGCTCACTCATTTTTAATGTAGTGACACTTATCAACATCCATATGCTCCCTCATGCTTCCTTATGCCTGTCCTTGCTTCTTCATGCTCTCTCACGCTTCTTGATGCATCTTCATACCTTCTCTTACTGCTACATGCGCGAGACGCTGCTCAGATCTGGACTGGGTGTAATGGCTACGTTACTCTGAAGAGAAGTATGGGGTTGCATACGAAGTATTGAAATATGTTTCAACATTAGTTATCCGGTGAGAGCTGTCGGTGCTTCTGCTTTTGGCTGGAGAGGTGCTGACTGATGAGTGGCTGAAGCGCTAGACTGGGATCAGCTCTTTAGCAGCGATGGGACGCTCTGCCACATCTTCGTCAGCCTACTTCAATGATTTGCTTACCATAAGCATATACAATGGTACTAGTATGCCATTGGTACAGTATTTAGCAGTCAATATTTGTATTGTGCACCTGATGAGCTACTTGAGAGTGGTGGCATCTCCCTTTGCGCGAGTGGTGGTAGTGGAACACATTATAACTTACTCAGTGCAATCATCCTTCTTTTCAAGGGAGACGACGATGCGTTTTTTTGTCAAGGTGATGGCTCCTGTCTCAATGTTCTTGGCGCTGCAAACAATTAATTACGGCAGTAAAATTACTACAAGGATAAAAAAAGGAACGTGTTTGTACGTTTATTACAAACGACTTTTGTGCCTTTATTCTTCGTTAGCTTGCCATAATATGCGATACATTTGCAACAGAGGCAAGATAATTCAGTTTGAATTTGTACATAAAACTTTCTTGATACATTAAACTGTTGGCTTTGGTAAACCATCGACTGACTGACTGAGAAAATGTTTGAATTACGAAACGCTCAGTACAATGTGCCGCGTGTTAGAGTTGGAGTACGTCGGTGCGACGTGAGGTATGCTGGTACGACGTAGAGTACGCGTGTACAACGTAGAGCACAAGTGTGCAACGTGAAGCACACGTGTCAGGTGCACTAGGTCTGTACTCCAGCAGGTGAGAGGCGACGGAGCCTCTGCACTGGACATGATATTGCAAATTCTCAACCACAGCTGTTCATTGCTTAACTGTTGCCGCCACTGCTGGCCTCGTGTGCTGCTGGCACTCGTAGTTAGCGGCTTGCTAGGTCCGCCGTTATTGTCAGCGTTAATTAAGAGGCTTCACGTTTGGTCCAGGTATTCGCTTGCAACTCGTACAATTTATTGCATGTTTAACTTTGTTGAATTTGATGTCGTGCCGCTCCGTGTCACCGGGATAGATGAGCGCGTTCCGGCATACGCCTTGCATGATGTATACACGTCGTGTGTCGACGATCCTCTGTGTGTTCTGTGCTCGTGTAGATCTTTTCTTAACTGTTGTTAAGGCGATTAATTGTTCAAAAGTTGTTATGTATGGTGTCTCATCATTATAGGTGTTTGTTAAACTAATTATGGGAGCAAGTGTTCATTAGTCTTCCTTCACGTAGTACTATGGCTGTCTCAGTGTCGATCTCGACACTTTCATGTTTATACTTTTTGAAAATATTGTAACTTCTTTATGCATCAAAGCTGGAACGCAGGCAAGCTCTTCCTGGCATTCCTTCACGGCATTCGTGTCGGCATACCTTGGCCTCCGCAGCCTGTTCTCGCGTCCAGTGGACCTCCCATGACAATACTTCTTTTCGGATTAGGGAACCTAGTATTTTTTTTCTCTTGAACGCAGCATTCAGGAGGAAGGGCGTTCCTTACGTAAGGTCCACGATTTATGTATGCCTCCTCATTCCTCATTTCATTGAGTTGCGTGTGTTGGGGAGAGAGCCGAGGGACGAACGCAGCACAGAATGCCTGCTTGTAACTCCATCTTCGAACCCTGATGCGGCGTTCTGTGCATGACTATGCCACATACCCATCATGGGCGATTTGTAATGTGGCACCCCTCGCATGATTCTGTATTTCGTGACCTTTCTCGTCACATAGCATAGCCACATAATAAGCTCCTTCATGTGATGCATTTCGCATGTTTGTGACCATTCTCGTCACATAGCATAGTCATATCATCTGCTCCTGCATGTGATGTACTTAAAATGACTTTGTCATGTACATCATGGAGACATTCTGATGTGAATCCTCACTTGATTCCGCGTTATAAACATACATTATGGGATGATGGTTTTTGTCTCATCTTTACTCCGGAAGCGAAGCATCTGCTCCGGTTCCATATCAATTTCTTGAGTGTATTTTGTTAATGAAACTGAAATGTTTACCCTATTTTATTTGCACCCTCAGCTTATCGAAAAGTGGCCACTTTTTTTGCTCCACACATTCGTACTGTATGTATATGCCCTTCCATTTAGGACATACAGGATTGTCATTTTGAACAGGATTTTCGTGTGCCATGAAAATTTTAAGAAATATTTTCAATAATTTTAATTAATGAAAGTGTTTTCTAAGTCGAATACATGCAGTAAAAAGTGTATCGAATAAATAAGCTAATGGATTGAAGGGATGACAATGTCACGAAACAGATACGGCTTTTGCCTCTGTATTCGATTGAGGGATTGAAACCTCGATAGTCGAAGAGGAAAGGAAAATTGAAGAGAGGAAAAATTCACAGAACGAGACAGGACAGAACATGTTGGAATTTAGAATAGCAGGAAATAGCAATTGTGTGCGTTTGCGCAACAACTTCAGTAAACTTATAACCAGCATGGGACCATGAAAACCACAATGATGCATCTTGATTAACATTTATTTTACAATACAAATTGAACACGCTGAATTGAAAACAAACGAGAGAAATGCAAACAACGAATTTTTCCACGTGCGTTAGCGAACGACTACGCAATTTGATGTTGCACAGGAAATGAGATGTGCATATAAAACAGAAGAGCAACGAATGGAATGAACACGAGTACAGCAGGGCGTCTACGCAATAACACGGCCAATGCAAAATGGAATAATGAATTTGCGATTGTACACGTTAGCTGCTGTTGAGCTGGAAAATATCACACACATATAATGATCCAGAGACACAAGTATGGAAAGGAGCTATCGCAATAGTAAGACCACAAAGAAAACAATACAACTCACCGCAACGAAATTCCGAAGGGCATGGTGCGCTAAACAAACTTATTACAGTACATTCAGTACTATTTCACATTAAAAAAAACATCGGCATCTTAGGATGCTTTATTTCCAATCAGCCCTGATACATATGATCTTGAGCATTGGTTTTTCAAATGCGCCGGGATACGAACTCTCGACTCCCACATGCAAGGGCGATCCCTTAACCACTGTGCCACTGCGAGCACAAACATGCATGAAGAGACAACGCAGCTATGGCAGCGCACACTACTTGGTTACAATTTTTACGCATTCAATAAACACAAAATTTAGAATCTTGATGCCCCCTTGACGATGTTAAAAAAAAGACGCACATAACACACTCTTAGTTCTGGACACCATTACGTGTTACTTTTCAATGAAACCTATGATTTGAGTTCGCATTTCCATTTGAATTTCCGTTCGATTCTTGCGCTCAGCTTTTATGCGTTTTCCTTGCTTCCTTCTCGAAGCTTCTCGAATCTTCGTTGTCCCGATGTCTGGATTCTGCTCCTGATTGTTGGAATATTTGCTTGTTCTGACGCATTGGCTGCTCATTGGTGCACATGGTGTGTGAATTCGAGTCCCCGCTCAATTCCAAGGCTGTGACTGGCTCGTTCCCGTCACTGGCTCTCCCGTGATGCGGCGGCCTTCTTCTTTCCCATACACTTACTTGGTGTATGGTTCCCTCGTTCTTCGAAGAAATGTCGACCGTTGCTGTCTTCCCACGCAGGTCCATCAAATTCTTTGGACACCCTGGCCAATTCGCAAGGAAAACTCGACCTTACGTCTTAACGATTTTTCTGAATAAAGACATCAGACATTCCAATGTATGTTGACGTCGCAGCTTTTCCCAATTTACCTAACTAAATACTTCCACATTATAATCCATTTCGTTACAATAAAATTGAACGACTAGACGTGCTAATCATGTGGTGGTTGCTTCTGTCTCGCAAAACTAACTCGCAATACGCAAAAAAATTTCAAGCTTTCACAAGAACGTGTGATCATAGGAGGAAAAGATCAAATGACGTTATTCCCAATGCGAGTTGTATAAGAAGGACCATTAAGTACACCCCGTAAAAAAATCGTCATAATTACTGCTAAGAAACAAGGAAGACGGAAATATGGAAACATAACCTTATTGCGGAAAATCACCGTGTTATGAAAACACGGACATGTAAATGGGGGCTTGGGAAAGGCTTTTCATTCTCTGAGCACCACACTCGACCAGATCGGAGCAATTTTTCTCACGTTCACAACTGTGAGGTTCTGCTTAAAATTACTGATTTTTTTCTCTAGACTGCTCAATTATTATGCATTAGGTGTGTGAATGCTCAAAATTCAGGCATTAGGATAAGTGTTGAAAACTTCGACACAATAAACTGGATTTCGAGTTTCTGCAACGCATTGAGTTTACAAGAATATTAATTTCTTATCTTAACTCATGCCTAATGTGCCTCTACTTTCAAGTGCGGACGGCGATCTCCAAGTCATGGTTTTCCACCGTGTTTCTTCCACAGTATAGTGCTGTCAGGGAGCTTGCAACCGGCAGCCTTTCTGCCCACAGACTTCGTACCATCACATATTAAAGAATTCTTGTGTACGTACCTCTTTTATAATGATACTGAATCATAGTTTGCCTAATTTTGAATGTTCTCTGTAATTATTGGAAGTGAGATGGGCGTCCATTTTCTTTTGGTTGACAGTCAAATATAATTTTCCGAAATAGAAGAGTCGAGATCTACAGACCCGCGGAGGTCAAAATAGAGGGTTTTTGCATCAGGCTAAATCAATGAATTTAGTAGATATTTCGGTCAATAATGAATTTATTGTTGTCAACGATTTTAATAATTTCGTTGCCACATATTGGTAATATGTTAGGTTAGAAGACGTTTTACATGAATGACATTGTGCTCGCAAATGCTTAGTTTTTGGGATATAGTATAAATAACGTTCAGGTAAGAATAGCATTGCGGCAGTTTCCCTATGGCTCTTCCGGTGTATGGCGGATACGGAACATGCGCAGTCACTTTGGCGGGAAAAAACCATAGGTGTCGGTATGGTTGTAGGGCTAAGTTTTCAGTTTAAATTTTAAAAGCGAATAATAAAATTCTAGACATTTTTGAAACGAACGTTTCGGGATAAATCCTATCATCAGCTGAAACACGATGTGAAATAAATTTGATTAATTACAGATACAAACGGTTCACGAGATAATAATAAATTGAATAGAAATGCACAATGGAAAAGAACTAGATGTATCATTCAGAGCTGGTCTACCCTTTAAAATATGCAGTGATTCTAAAATGCGAACGTCACTAAAATTTGACCTCTGACTTGTGATTGAGAAATTAATATTTGCGATTAGTGAATTACAGTTATCGGTGTGAATACGGATTGCAGAATGGGGTGGTTGTCCTAGCCTTGATCCTGTGCGGTAACTGACTCCCCTATGCTCTGCGATCCTCTGTCCTAGGGTACGACCGGTGTAACCGATGTACCTGGATGCACACTGTGCACAATTGTACTCATAAACAATTGAGCATCGCATCGCAACGGGAAGATTTTCCTTGAAACTGAAAAACGATCTAATACAAAAGTTGTCGACTAAAATAATATGCAATTTAATGTTGAAAAATTTAAGCACAAGAAACTTTAGCTCTTCTTTAAGTTTCTCGGATTGAGCACCGAAATATGGGAGAGATATGTCAAGCTTTTCAGTAGGGTCATTGGTGGACGGAAGACTATTAAGCTTTTTGGACAAAAACTGCTTCAACTGGGACTCTATTAAAGTTACCGGATATCCATTGTTAAAGAAAAATTTCTTAAGAGTTTCCAACTCAAAATGCATTACAGTAAAATCGGATGAAACTAGGAAGGCACGGTTTAAAAGAGTCTTGATGCTATTCAATTTGAATTTACAGGTACAAAAACTAAAAAAACTCAAACCTAGTCCAGAGAACGTTGTTTTTCTATAAACGGATGTTTGAAATCTACCATTCACTCTACTAACCAAACAATCAAGGAAAGGAATATTGTTGTTGGCCTCCCCATCCATCGTAAATTTGATCGAACTATGCTTAGAATTCAAATAATCAAGAAATTGAGTAGCATGAGATTGTTCTTTAAAAAGCAAAAAGTACCATCAACGTACCTCTTATAAAACACAGGTTTAAAGTCAGCAGGACAGTGATCTAACCAGATTTCTTCATAATTACACATGAAAATGTTAGCAAAAGTAGGCCCCAACGGCAACGCCATTCCCAACCCCTCCAGTTGACTGAAAAGACCATGCTTCCTATCTAAACGCTTGTTTATTTCCGGTTCAGGCCCTGGGATATTGTATGGTCTCCCAAAAATTCATGGGCCTATCTTTTCTACTAATTTTCAATTTCGGCCTATATATTTCGGCCGTTTGTATCTGTAATTGATCAAGTTTATTTCTAGGAAATCTAATACGCAAGATAAAAAGAAGAACCAGTATAAAAGGGAACATTCTTTTAGTAACAAACGTTTCGGAATCTCCGATTCCATCATCAGTGCTGTAAAACAGTAAAAAAACAATA
>JACJUY010006398.1:74713-106235 GCA_014220935.1 Platorchestia sp. MABIK | reverse complement strand
TAAGCATACTACTCGGCGAACCGTGTGCATACTTTTCGAAGAGGCGGCGAAAAAGTTAGACTGGGATGTCACTTGTTTTTCCATGATAGATGCTGAAAACATTAAATTCGTTCGGTTATTTTTCTCCCTCTTATCGGTTGAAGTGCATTCAAATTCTTTTACTAATTTTATCAGCAGCCAATAGTTCAGTACATCGATGTTGATCCATGACTGTATTAATTATTATTTCAGTTTGTGCTGGAACGCTTCCCTCGTCCTGTTCTTATTACATTATTGCTCTTCAAGATAACCCATTCCTTAACTTCCCCAATTTCTCACCGATAGAATGCAGTTATCTTCACAACAATAAATAAAAATGACGGGTAAATTAGAGGATACATCTCTCATGTTCCACGTTAATGATGAAAGGAACTTTGATATCTAGGAGTATTCTAATGAAACAGTACTATTATTCGCGTGTTTCAAAATTCGATTAAATTGTGCTATTTATAATCTGCAATTCAAAAGATATTCTAAGATTTCAATAGAAGAGACAACCTAGCCACAATGAGTTGTTCAATTGTCCAATAGTTAGCTACAACAATCTGAACTTTCAGAAATGTGCTATGATTGGAGAAAATAAAAAAACAGCAGTGAGCAAAAAGTAATGAATCAAAATACATTTAATCACAGGTACCTTGTAATCCAAGCGATGTAATTCAACGCAGAAGATCAGAATTTCTCTATCAGCTCGGAGGATGCGAAAATCCAAATCGTTTGCCTCTGCCTCAAGTCCGCCTTCTTAGCTGCTCAGTCGACGCACAACTGCCTGCTCTCTTCAGCCTTTTAGTTCCAGAGCTATGTTCATGAAAAGCAGCTACTACCAAAACATTTTTTTTTCCAACGCCTTGGGAACACCTTCAAACTAATTTCTGGCACCATTTTAGCAGAATGAAACTTTTGTCCATAGTTTGGCCTAAGACATGCTGTTTTGGAAAAGTTGAAAAATATGCACATTGTAAAATAATTCGTGCCCAACACCAATCAATTTCATATTTCCAAGCTCAAGATTATTTCGTATTCATTCCTCTATTAGGACGCCTGAATTCTGTGTAATATCTGTAATTTTTGAACAGTTCGAATGATATACACAATGAAAAAATTAAATATTGCAACCAGCAAAAAAAGCGTATTAAAATATTTATTTCTACTGTAACAGTGTATCGAATTTAAGGTCAAGAATTTTAGCTCTAACAAAATAGATCTTTTAAAAACTTTTCATAGGAGCATATCTGAACGCTTTTATAGGGTAATACAAATGTACGTCTAACTTTGACCTGGCTCATTTCCCTCGTGGATTTACTCACAAATTTATTTGAGCACACAACTTTCGATGCCTCGTGTTCACTTCCTGTTGGATGTGTTCTGTTGAGATTCGTCACTACTAATTTGTGGTAATATTCGGTAAACAATTCTGCAAAAAAACTACTTCTATCTAGCGACTGAAATAAGGTGATGTAAATTTCTTTTTCGAGGAAAAATAGATTCATATATTAGATCAGTAAGTAAAACTTATCTATGTATTATAAAAATTTAAAAGCGAAGAAATAGCTTACAAAATTAGTTATTTTATTCAAAAAAATTAAAACGTTTCGGAGACCAGCTCCATCATCAGTTCTGTAAAATACAAAGTACGATCAATCCAACGTAAGCATGAATACACGATCGAAAATAAATCCAGAACATACAAAAGAGAAAAAGAAACAGTAGAACTATGTATGCATTAACTATCTGAAGGAGATACGAGCTAAGCCAGTTGTTTGAAACTGTATTTTTCATAAAAATATGCAAAGATTCTAAAATCCCTGGGTCAAAATCACAGATAGAATTGTAAATTCTTTTAAAATCGTCATCACGAATAATTTCACTACACTTCTCGGTAGGGCTGGGTATTGCTAAATCAGGAGGATGAGCCAGCAAGTTGGCAGTACGAAAGCTTCAGTGCTCTGCCACTCTTGCGTAAATATTGCGTTACGTCATTTCGACGTACGCCGATGCGCACTGCGCACAACCATATCTATAAACAACAGAAGAGCGCATAAGCCCTGGAATTAAGTCCTTGTGCTTAAAAAAAGAGCTGATATTTGCTTTGATAACCAGTCAGTATTACACGTAAACTAACTCCAGGAAAATGCTTACTGATTAAAAACTTTAAGTCACTGGCTAGTTCTCTGATCAGGTGCCGAGCTTTCGCTACTGGCCGCGTTATGCTGCGCTAACTGTACGCGGCTTGATCCAGTACCAACAGGTGGCAACGGAAGCGAGCGTTCTGTTTTTATTGTACAAGATGCGTAGCTAATACCCATAAAATATCGCTGATCTCATCATGAGGGTATACAAGCCCGGTTAACTTCAATTGCCCTCGCAATTTACAAATAACTTGAGGCCATTTGTTTCTTTCGAGTCACTTTTTAAAAAAGATGCAAACGTCGTTCATGCTTCACGCATTTCGCCTGAGCCACCGATTTTTTTTTCGTAGGAGAAAACCGTTTGTAACAGAAAGTTTTACGTTCTATTTCACTGCAAAATATAATTCAATTTCATCATGGAAAGAAATTCTCTTTCACTTTTGATCGCAAATTTTCATCAACCAAAACCTTGTGAACAATGATTATTGGAGGGATGAAACCTAACTTGTGTTGGCTTCGTATAAGTTTGTACTAACAATCTCAATTATTTTTAAAAGATTATCATTATTGAGACTACCTAACTTTCAATCAACAAAATTATTTCTAATAACTCAAGAATTTAGGAAAAGGGGACCATATCCAAAAATAAAAACTTTTTTTCTATGGGACGTACGTCTATGAAAATTTCCAGACTAGTAGATCTCTACATTTGTAACAACTTATCTTCTATAAAAATTTTTCATTGGGGCATAGAAAATTAATTATTCCTAATAATAAAAAAAACATGTATATACATATAAGACCATTTCTCCGAAGTTTACAAAGCTAGAGCAATGAGGTTTGTTGCATTTGAAAGTAAATCGTGTTCTCTAAAACTCTGATAAGCTAATTTTTTCGATTTATTTCATTCCGAATTTATATGAATTTTTTGAAAGAGTTAGGGTAAAAGTTGTAATTTCAGGGAAAAAAGTCTACGGTAAGTGTTACATGAAGTATTTTTGAAAAAACCAGCTTATCAGATTTTGAAAGCACACATTTCACTTTCAAATGCAAGAAACCGCATTGCTCTAGCTTTGTAAACTTCGGAGAAATGCTTCAAAATGTCTTGAAAACTTAGATTTTTCAAGAGATGATTTTAAGATTCAAAAAGCTTCTTCTCCTACAGTTTTCAAGCTACAGTGATGATTTTAGTATTATTGCATGCGGAAAAATAAGGTCTTTCGAAAGAATTGAATAGTTTTTCCAAATTCATTTATGTTCCAAAGTTATGACGTAATTAATTTGAATTTGTTTGAATTTATTTATTTATTTTTTTTATTCATTTTAAATTGGAAATTGAAGGTAAAGCATTCAACTTTTTGGAATGTCCACGTTATTCTGCATCCAATGATACCAAAATCATTACTGTAGCTCAAAAATAGTCAGAGAAGAAGCATTTAGAAACCCCCTCCCCCAAAGTACCGTTTTCTATGATTTCCCATTTTCTTTCAAAGAAAATCGCATTTTTTCATAGAGGGTAAATGATTTCAAATTGCATTTCCTATCAGTGTACCAAATTTCATTGCTCTAGGTTCAAAAATGAAAGAAAAGGTCCCTAAGGGGGATCCTCTACCCCTCTCGGGGGGGCGCTAGCTCTGGGATACGTTCCTGATATTTCTACAGACATTCGGGGACATATCTCAAACTCTTTTAAAATAAAGAAAAACAGAATCGTGAGAATCTCATTTTGAGCCCAATATGGTAACTCCAATAGAATGAAGCAAAATAGCTAAGCCGGAGCAATATGATTTTGCTCTGTGGGTGCAGGCCAGTACGAGAAATGCACTAAACCAATCATATTCCAGCCCTGAATTTTTCCACAAATAATTAACGACTGTGAAAATATGAGATATATGGCATAAACCAATTAGATCTGATATCGAGGATTTTGGCGAGATTAATTAGCAAAAATATCTGAAGAAATCTGAAACTGAAGATTATTGACTTGATGATAACTATGGAGAGCATCACCGCAAAGATTTTTAGCCCTTTCATGAATAAAAAGCAAAAACGCTTGTAAAAAATGGCATAATTCAATATTTTGGCTTCACACTTCAGCCACCGATAGGAAATTATTGTAAGTTTCCTACTATATTGAACTTAAGAATAAAAAAATCGGACCTTGCTTGTAAAATTGTTTTACACGGAAATTTGTTTATAAAATTTTTTCTCAAGTTCTGTTAACTAAGAATCTTTTACTTGTGTACAATCGTGTTCACCATTTATATTGAGAATAAAACTCATAATGAATTCCAAGTGACGGCGGAATTATGCAGCTGGAAGCTCGAAGAAAATAAATGCTAATTCAAAAGCAAGTGTGCCTCATATACACGCATAAAACTGGAAAATCCCTTCGACGATTCTCTCCGAAGTTACTGTCAACTCGATAAATTTACTATATTCATAGAAAACTTAATGCAGATATATCTTTCCCGCATAACTGGGACAAAACAAAAACCTACAAATTTATTTTTGGGCTCGATATGTTTGAATTCCTGTACCTTTTCTGAAAACAATCTACATATGTCTGCAACAGAAACGATTGTTACGCTTTCATGTAATGCAAGCTGTTCAAAATAATTTTTTTCTCCAACTTATGCAGCCAATTCTTCATTCTAATAAAGTTTGCATAGCCACTCTTGTATATTATAACATGCTCTGACTATACAGCTATTTCAACTGGGGCTGCTTCTGCTTCCATGTTTTTATAAATATGCGCTAGTACGTAGCATAGTAAGGTGTTGGAACCCACTTTTGATGATAACCTGAAATCCAGAAAATCTAAGAAAGTTTGAGTAGAATTCTGGACACTATTCTAAATTTTTTTCCTATATAAGGAAAAATTTTGATTTTTCTGAAAAATCAGAGAAGCGAAAAAAATGTAGAAAACTTATTGCAGTTTAGGTAGATATTAAGAGTTTCTGAAGTCCGATTCACTCTACTCAAAACCTGAAAAACAGGTTTCTCTCATTCGTTCGATAAAATCACATGTTAGAATGAGAATGACATTCACATACCACTGAGACTTTCACTTTATCTCAAATACGCTTCAGCTCAAGCATAATCATGCAATGAAAAACTTGCCAATGCGCAGTCAGATCAGTTCGACGAGCAAGCATTCTAGATTATTAGGCGGGAAATGCTCTATATCTCTGCAATTTAAACTCCTGCATCATTCTACGAGGAGTTATATCATAGGATAGTTATCTGGATTTCCTAAATTACGATCATACTGTTTTGTACTGGGTTTGTAGAAGCAGATTCTGGCAGTTTTTTATTCGTGAGTTTATGTTTTTTGAACTCTGACGTTGATTTATTAATTTATCATGGACGTTGGTTTATTTATCCTTTTTTGGAATATGTTTAGTGAAAAAGCTGGTTTTCTTTCGCATTTAAAACTCTTTTTAATACGTAATTTAATATTCATAATCAGAATTGATTCATGAATTTATTCTGACTTTTTTGTTACAGGACGAAAAATTTTCCGCCTTTTTTGAAAACATTTACCTCATGTGTTAATGATTGCTTGAGCATATAAAGTTATACGCTATAAGCATTTGACTGCATAATTAAAATATTTCTACAGAAATGAAAGGAAATACGATGTACATTTTTAAACTATTATTTGTGTTTATAACTTCTTTATTGTTATTCGAATTTTTTCCTTCTTCAATGAGTAAATACAAACTGTTGACATCAAAACATCAGAAAAGAAAACAAGTCAGCGGTGCATACATCATTTCATCTACAACGTCAACGAACGAAGGTTCAGAGACAGAAAAGAATTTAGATTTAAAACAAATAACAAAAATGTTTAAAAATAACAAATACAGTGATGAGTTTGAGGGCACATTATATTCTAACGACTCATATAGGTATGATAATTTCCAAGATGCTGGGAAATATTAACAAACACACTTGAGTGAAATCATGTCAAACCAAAAAAACTATCAATCAAAATCCATGCAATGATATCAAACTGAGAGAAGATGTACTGGAAGCGAATCATGTACCAAAAAAATTACTGGGAACACATCTGCAGGAGATAAATAGAGATTAAAATATAACACTGTCACAGTGCAAGAAATTGACAAAATAAACTAGAATTTGTACCGTTTGGAAAAAATTATGCAGTTATCCCTTGAATGTAGTTCATCTTAGAGGTAAATATTTTGAACATTTCAAACGAAATTTAATGTTCAAAATTTAGAGATTCTGCTTAAAATAAAGAGGAACAATATCTGAGGTTATTTGAATTTCTATAATTTCATGTTTAAATATCTAATGCGTATACGTTTGCACAAATCAAATAGTAATATCCCAGAAAATAAGACACATATATTAACTTTAATATAAGGTATTCCTCCAAAAAAATACCGACATCATAGTTCAGTGTTTTGTGGTACACTCATTCTCATTATGTTGTACTTTGATGTTCTTTTGTTCGAAGTAATAGATTATACATAATAAATTACATGAATTCGAGTCTTTTTTCTTTCAAAATACAAGACGAGGATTTGGTGTTGATGACCTTTCAAAGAGATTTTTCTTGAAAAAAATTCTTTCTCTAGTTCTCTAGGAAAATGTGAAAATAAAATCTCAGATCCCGTAAAAAGTTGGGAAACTAAGCTAAAAATTAAATGCATGTAGAATTTTTTGTGTAAAAAATTGTAAATATCAAACCATAAAATGTGTGTGAATTATATCACAATAAAAACACAATGACGTAAAAATTCCAAATGCATTAAAAAAGTAATGGCCCTTTATGATCCAGCCATTGAAATACCTTTGCATGAAAACTTTAAAATGTATGTTACAATGCTTGTGATATATCTATTAAGAGTTTCCACAAACATGAGAAAACTTTCAAACACAGAAGAAACAATCAAAAGATTTCAGCATCTGATTTTTTATCGAGAAACCTAGTATCAAAAATGTGAACAATATTTACAGTCAAAATAAATCAAAAAACACTTTAGAAATTTGTATGGATATCAATTGAAAATGTCGCGACAGAAGTAAATGAAAAATTCTTTAAAAATGAACATGGGGAAATTTCAATCATAGATCCTAAAGTATTTCTGAGAAACATCGTCCCAGAAGATGGAAAGTAATTCAAACGAACAACCTCTACAATTTGAAACTTCAGCTCAGTTTGAAAGTTCAATTTTACAAGCTGAAGCGGGAAATACAAAAGACTTCACTGAATATTGGCTGAATGCGGGGAAGTTCGTAATCTATCAGAGCAGATTGTAAACGATGGAAACTTGTATGAAGAGGAAATTAAAAAAGCGGAAGAATGCACATGAAGTGCATAAGGATGGGTTGCTGATAAATTGTTAGAATTTCAAATCAAAGTCGTTGAATACAAATCAAGAAAGGTTCCAGTTATATTGAATTACCTAAAAGGCTTCGAAAATCTAACTAAAAATTGATAAACATAAAAAATAATGACAACGAATGTTTCAAATGGTGTATAGCGAAATGATTTTGATTAAATGAAAGAAATGATCAGAGAATTTCTAAAAGACTAAAAGCATACGCTGAAAACTTCATTTTACCAATATTAGTTTCCCTGTAAAGCCCAAAGATACTGACTGCTCTGAGAGGAACAATAAAGTATCTGTAAAACGTTTATAATTTGAATTTTAAGAATGAACCATGTCCTCTTAGAATAACAGAAGCAAAGAATGGTAATGTAGTGTGATTACTATTAATAACAAATTAAGATAACAGACATTATGTTTTAATGAAATCGTTGCGTCCGTTCGTTAAGACTAATTATCATTATAAAAAATGTATCTGTTTTTATTGTCTGTCAATATTTAGTAAGTAAGATGCTTTTAATAGTCATACTAATGATTGTCCAGTTCATACTCCAACAAAATATCACTTCAAAGAAGGAAAATCATCTTTTAAACATTATCAAAAAACTATCAGACACCCGCTACAGTGTGATGTAGAATCAGCACCCCTCAAAGTAAATGTCGGAATGGAATTTCTTGTGTTGTTATTCTTGTGTTATTATCAATAAGGGAAAGCCCACTTCAGATACGGTTACGTATATAATGCGCTGTAGCCAGAGTTAGGCAGAAGTAGTCACAGAGTCACCGCCGAGTCTGCGGCGTGTGCCAGCACAGGGGTGCTGGGCGGTGCCCCGCCCGTGTACCGTTCATTGTATAATTCAGCACACCACTCCAATAAATAATCATCGAGAACTGCTTATCACTCCTCCACCCCCTCTCGAGAAAGATATAGACGAACTCTAGAACCAATTCTGATTGGACACCCTAGGACCTCAGGGTTGATATTTATCGTGACGAGGCTCGAACCTCCAAAATCGACATTGGCGCCCGAACACGGACTCTGTGATAGAGTGACGTCGATAAAGTGTGATCGCCAACACGGACACTGTGATAGAGTGACGTCGATAAAGTGTGATCGCCAACACGGACGTTGTGATAGAGTGACGTCGATAAAGTGTGATCGCCAACACGGACGTTGTGATAGAGTGACGTCGACAAAGTGATTCTCCAACAAGGACATCGTTCAACATTTTGCGCTGTGACGAAGATGAACGTCGCCGTGATGACCAGGGACGCTGCCAAAATCTACGTTAACGCCCGAGACTTTTTGCGAGAGTGAAGGGGGGTGAAAGTAAAGTGGAGTGAAGTGACAGTGCTGACATTTCCAGATGTGAACTACAAAATCCTGAGATTAACCAAGGAGAACCAAGAAACGAGCAACGCGACCCATTAAGGAAGGTCGATGACAATCTACGGAGGCTGCGATTATCAAGTGTTCATAAGCATCGCAGATCAGAAAATCCAACCCCACGGAAGCTGTTCCGTGACGCAACTAATTATCCAGCGTGATGGCGCTGCAGTAACGAAGGAATCGTAACGCATAGGCGGTGTAATTACGACGCACCCAACAGAAACCCTCCAGGACCGTTTTCCAGAAGCACCGTTTTCCCGTCGATGAGGAATCATTGAATTTTTAAGAAGTGTCCGGACGTGGATGCAAAGTTTTATTTTTTTGTTGTCGTCCGCAGTTTGTGATCACGCTATAAGAGGTTACTTGATTTTTTTTTTGGACGAAGTGGCTCGATTTTAGACTTGAGCCGCAGATTTAATTAACGAGCAAGGTTAATTTTTGCGATTTTTTTGTGAATTTTGTGAGTGATAGACACAGATGTTTCCGAACTTACGGTTATTTTTTTGTAATGTTCGACGATACGTTATGAATTGCGTTTCAGTTTTTACTGTTTTTTATGTCAGTATATCTTCGGGTGTGCTGTGTTGAGATGTTTACCATATCTGTCTAGCAGAGATCGGTGCTTGCGGCTTCCGGCCTCAGCGATAATGAGCCGTGCAGCTCTGTTGAAGCTCTAGCAGGGTGACTGTTACTGTTACAGTTACTGTTTACTGTTAATTTGCTGGTAAATCCCGTGTTTTATTTGAAATTGTTGTGGTGCCATGTTGTCTAGCATGGGCAGATTATTCCATTGTATTTGGTTTTCCCGAGAATTTTTTTTACGTTTATTGTGACGTTTTCGATTATTGATTGACGGAACAATCTCTCCTTGTGTGAGAGGGATGGTGTTCCGGTGGTATTTGAACATGTTTGAACGGGTTTTGAACAGGAACTGTTTGAAACGTTTCCTGGGTAAGAATTGAATTTTGCCGGTTATTTATTTTGTGTAATAAGTATTTTGCAGATAAAGGATTTTGCATTTATGCATTTTTATGTTGTCTAGTCGGATTTTTATGATTTATTGTGGATGATTTAGTCGAGTTTTTGGTACGATTCATTTGTTGTGATTTAAAAGTCATCGTTAAGAGATGCAGAGCAAACGTGTTCTGACGTTGGGGAAAACCACGATAAAGATCCATGTTATCTGAAAGAGTAATTCCCCAGAACGAGTAATTCCCCAGAAAGAGTAATTCCCCACAACGAAATTAGACCGTGGAGAATCCCCAGGAGAATCCCCAGGAGCCCGACGACAGTATTAGCGTAAACAGGAGACGTGTTCAAAGCGCTGGGCAATCGTGTTTGTGCACCAGCGGATACCGAGTGGATACCGAGTCCATGACGACGTCACTGGGACTTTCGGTGGATGAGAATTTAAAAAACCTTTCAATTAATGTTAAGGCTCGATCTACAAATACTTCTAACTTACTTATTACTTATCCAACTTGTTAAAAGTGCACCAGAACCAAGTTAAAAGGCTTAACATAGAAACTATCATTCTGGTCTGGTCATTGTGATTTCATTTATAAGTAATTCAGTCCAATATTTTAATGACATTCTTTTATTTTTAGAAAATTCCACTCCGACATGACCAAATGTAACTACCTGGTTGGGACATTTCGATAACAGCCTCGAAATAACACGGGACATAAGTTACTTCTCACGGTGTTCAGTTTTGTTTCCTGAACATGTGTTTTGAAATTTGTAATAGTATATTGACAACAGGTGCATGTATTAGTCGGATGTATCTCGCGTACTAATGGCGGTTGTTTATCCTTTTGGGGAAGCAATTTGAAACTTGTTTAACTACCGTGTTCAACTAGGTTCCGATCCTTATACAGGTTCAAATTGCGTTGAACCTCTTCTTTCTTTTTTTCATCATGTTTTGTCATATTCTCTACCTTCTTATTTCTTTTATACGTGTTGTGATGCGTAATTGGTGTTACATATCATTTGTGATCGGCTGTAAGCTGTCGCGCTGCAGGCGTGCAGTTTGCTGCTGGCCGTTTCCGGTCGTTGAGATAGCGTGCCGCGAGTTTTTCTAAATTTTTCTATTGCTTGTCTCCATTACCGATTTGGGTATTTAAGTGTTTTGTTTTGTTTCGTATTTAGTTTCTTATATTGAGTTCTGATTGAAAATAGGTTTGATTGGAACATTGCCTTAGCAGTTTTGCTGAAGTTTTGATAGTTTCATTTTTGTGATATCAATGAATTTTCAAATGAAACCGGTAATCGTTGATTAATCGTGATAATAATATTCTACATTAAATGTTTCATTAATTATTTGACTTAATTATGGTTTCCCAAATTCTTTAATAATTTGTGTACCCCACTGGAAATCATAGTTCAGACGACGACTGTGAATGACATTTAGATTAGTTTCGCTTAGCGTCATCACTGTTGTATTCTGTGATGTATTATAGCTTCTGCCGTTTATGCTTTAATCTAGTATTGTGTTCTCTGCTTCTGATAAAATGCGATGATGATTCCATACACCGGTAATTATGTTTATCTATATGAGTT
The DNA here is from genome assembly GCA_014220935.1 of Platorchestia sp. MABIK. Taxonomy (NCBI): domain Eukaryota; kingdom Metazoa; phylum Arthropoda; class Malacostraca; order Amphipoda; family Talitridae; genus Platorchestia; species Platorchestia sp. MABIK. Next base: position 94,752 of record JACJUY010006398.1, on the reverse strand, counting down.
TTCCCTTCATGTACTTAACGTAAATATCCACGTGAACATATTGAACCTTTTGTAATCAATAGTATTATATGTTAAGTGGGAGGACCCACTTCCGCGAAAAGGGGAGCCATGTCGGAGTGGAATTTCTTGTGTTGTTATTCTTGTGTTATTATCAATACGGGAAAGCCCACTTCAGATACGGTTACGTATATAATGCGCTGTAGCCAGAGTGAGGCAGAAGTAGTCACAGAGTCACCGCCGAGTCTGCGGCGTGTGCCAGCACAGCGGTGCTGGGCGGCGCCCCGCCCGTGTACCGTTCATTGTATAATTCAGCACACCACTCCAATAACTAATCATCGAGAACTGCTTATCACTCCTCCACCCCCTCTCGTGAAAGATATAGACGAACTCTAGAACCAATTCTGATTGGACACCCTAGGACCTCAGGGTTGATATTTATCGTGACGAGGCTCGAACCTCCAAAATCGACATAAATATCTGTCAACCGAATCTAAAATCAAGTTATTCAATGAATTTTCGAAAACTTGAGCCTAACTCATTCTGTTGCTACCCGAAACGTGAGAATGATATATATTCTAAGTTGAAAAATGGATATACATAAATGAAGTGTTTTCTGCATATTCGAATTATAAATAAAAGTGCCATGATACACATCTTAAATAAGATCATTATTTATTTAGGAAAGTCAATGAATACAAATTTCTGGAACGTTTCGACCTCCAGGGTCATTTTCAACCTGAAAACAAGTAGAAAAAACTAGTCAAATGTCAAATTTACATCAATCATGGAAGAAGAAAAGCTAAAAAAACAACTTAAATGAACAAAATAAAAATGCTCAGGATTAAAATTACATGAGTTGGAGAGGAAAAGCTGATTGCAAAAAATTTAAAACCAGTTTTTCTTTTAAAATGTGGAGAGATTCTAAAATGCGGAGGTTTATTTGGTGTGATGCAGGGGAAGTTACTCTAAAATCGCCTAATCTAACAAGAATGTTGCACTTCTCTGTATAAGAGCAGACTGAAGAGTAGGAAGGTGTGGAAAGTAATTGATTAGATTTAGAGCTCACGCCGGCATGCTCTGCAACACGAGTACTGAGGGCTCGAGTGGTCGAGTGCGCAACTATATTTGTAAATCACAGATGAGAGCAAACTCCTCTCTACTCTTCAATGTCAAGGCATCTAACAAGAACTTGGCACTTTTGTATTCCTCTTTAAACTGGACAGAGAGGGTGAGAGGGAGAGATGGTTACATATTCTCGTAATGAAGCAGCACTGCATTGCGCCTTCTGCACGATCTGTTGCTAGAGAGCCGCCACTCTTTGGAGTCAAGGGGTTTTTCAAATTGCCTCAAACAGATTGATCACATTGTGGCAAAAGCGAGGCTCATCTTGACGATTGAAAAAAATTGAAAAATGACGGTGACGCTTTCTCTGATCTGGTATGTGCACTCTCTCAACTGGCAAATTCCACTGCTCGAGTCTCGACGTTAAAAGCTCGCCATTTAACTTCGTCCGGCCAAGATCTGTGATCAGGTCATTAGTGTCTTCTTGCCTGGAGTAGTATGGATTTCTCTCATCAGTTGCGTCTCTGAACTCTGGATCAGTGTCGTCATGTTCTTCTGAACAACTTTCCTTTTATAAACAATGCAGCTCCTCTTAGGAGGTGTGGGTACCAAGGAGATTAGAATAATGGAGCCGGTGTGATTGCTGGAACTTGAAGCCAATTTGTAGCAGCTGGAGGCGAACAGTTCATGCAACGAAGGTGGTGCGCAGCCTCCTTAGTGCGCAGTTAGTCACTAGCAATCAGAGTAGGAGTAGCTGCTTATCCATGCTGTGTTCAAGGACTACTTTTTCAACATGCTGAGCTCATGCATAAGTGCAGTAGTACTTTCAAAAAAGATTCAGATATAAGTTTTCACATGTGCCGTTAACGACGAAATTATTCGTACACCCCTCGTCTTTCAAAACTTTCTAGAATTAGTCAAAAACCATTGTTACCACAGGCATAAGATTTCACAGGGTGTGAAGCACATATTAGTGACAATTATACGAAGTCTCTATACCAAAACATTATATTTGAAAGATTTAACAAGTTGAACTTTAAAAACACGATAAGACAAAATTATTCATACAATTGAAAGCATCAAATTTCGTTGAGAAGTATTTACCGTTGTCACGAAACGAGTATAAGGGTCGGCTGACGCCTCTCGTTACGATAGAGGGATTTAAACCTCGACAGTCAGAGAAGAAGGAAATTAAAGATGGAAAATACACAGGAAGAGGATGGAGAGAAAAGGTGGAAAATAGGAATTGTGGGAATTAGCATAGTGCACCACGAGCTTACCCTAGTTTAATCAGCATGGGACAATGATACACAAATTTGAAAGATTTAAACATATTTTTATTTTAATGTTGAACATTAAAAGGGGGGTTAATGTTGAGGGGTTAATTGAACAATGCAAACAAGATAATTATCGACATACACCTTCTAACACAAATAGCACACCAAAATGAGAGGAATGCACGCTTCGGATCATAAAGAGCGCTTACGAACCCAAGCTCGCATGATTTAACGTTACCCAAAATTTTAAGGTGACTATCAAAAGTAGATTTACGCACAATGAATCAGAGTAGGACAAATAATTAATAGCTGGGCTTGCGTACGCACGAAATAAACGGGGATAATGCAAAAACAATAAAACCTTGACTTATACAAGGTATCAAAATATGGAACACTTTGCACTATGCACAGCGTGAAATTCTTGCTTTAAACCCTACCACACCTTTCTGCTAAGTGCACAACATCACAATATACAGCGAAATCAACTTTATACATAGCGCGCCATTTCAAAGCACTGTTCAATATGCTTCTTTGTATCTAAACTTGTTCCATTATCACTATTTTTGGAGTTTTCAACACCACAAAACACTTGCTCTCTTCGGTAATGTGTCGTTGGCCCCTAGCTAGCTCTGCTCTCACTTGGGGCTAGAAGGACGCACGCAGGGTTGATCAGGCCGTTTCCGCGGTTCCCTCTTGCTCGTAGGCCGGTGCTGGTGACTGGCGGCACTGTACTTAGCATTCCAATTTGAGCGCATAGTGCCGGAGGCAGCTTGACCACTGCAGGACTTGTAGTGCCTGGCGTTGTTGCAGACTTTGAAGCTGTGCGCTTCCAATCGGTGTGCTGGAGTTTCTTGCGAGCTTGGAGTTGACGTAGAGTTCCTCATGAATTTTGTGGTTAAGTTTTTGGTATACTGTGCCTCCCGCCATCTTCTGGCGCTCACCGATGCAAAGCTGCTGAAGACGATGCTGCGCTCTCACCGCATTGACGTTGATTTGGGTGTACGTGTGCTGTATTTTGATGTTTAGTCTTGAGTTGTTCTTCTGCCGGAAGCGCCGGCAACAGCCGGTTGCCGGCCTGCTCACAAATCCAGCGTCTCTCTTGTAGCGCAACCGAGAGAAAAAAACCTTTCGATTCTTCTTGTATACACCTTTTATGTCTCTGGTCTGGTTTCTTCCGGAAGGTTCTTGAATGCTCGCAGTTATAATGACAGCGATTTAAATCCTGATTGGTGGAATTCTTGCTTGTCCTGACGTCTTGAATTTTCACTGGTGCGTATCGTGCGCAGCGTCGATTTCTACGCTATTCCAGGGCCATGAATGGCTGTTAGTCGGAGCCCTCACTTTGAGTTACGCCCCCTCGCTCAGCGAGGCTTGGCTTCTTGCGTGTGTGTGCGTTTGTGTTGCAGGACCTTGTGTTTGTGTTCGAGTTTTGTGCTGATTTGTGTGCGTGTGTTTGTGTACCAGCCTTTGTGGATACGCCTGAGCGAGCAGTCTGGTGCAAGTGTCGACCGCACAGTGACAGAGATGAATTGCCAGCCTCTTCAGATCGCGAGACAAACGCTACCGTGGAACAAATTTCCCCCTTTCTTGCGTTCAACGGTCATGATACCCGATCTACCAAACATTTAAATATCCCTTTGCGTCACTCTGTTCACGTCATCTAGCCTAACATTATATTACCTAACGAAACGAAATAAAATATTTCGTTACACCGTTATACTTGTTTGATTGAAAACGACTTGTGTCTAAAATGTTTTTGAACATTCTAGATGTAAGATCATTACAGAAAATTGTACCAGAGCCAACAGGGAGCCAGATGAGTAGGGCTTTGTCATTCGTACACTAGCGCCATGATGGGAAGAACTAAGGAACTCGGTGTAGACCTCAGACAGAAAATTATTGATTGTCACAAAGCTGGAAATAGTTATGGCGAGATATCTAAGCGTTTGAGCATCCCAAGATTTACAGTTCAATCTGTCATGAAAAGTTTTCTAAGTTCGGTACTACAGAAACGTTGTCTGGGCGTGGTCGTAAAGAAAAACTATCGGTGAGAACTTCTCGAAAATTGTTTCGTGAGGTCAACGCTAATCCACGAGTGAAGCTTGACGACATTGCCGAGAGATTGAACGCTCAGGGAACTAGCGTGAACAATCGCACAGTCCAGTGCTGTCTGAACAAGGAAGGCTTACACGTACGCTGACCTCGAAGGACTATACTCCACAAACCATGTCATGTTGCTGCTCGCTTGAACTTTGCAAAGCCACATTTGGATAAGGACAGCTGTTTTTGGGAGAGAGTATTATAGCGACGAAATCAAATTCAAGCTTTTTGGGCGCAATGACGTGAAGAAGGTTTGGTGTAAGAAAGGTGAAGCTTTCCTGCAAAGGAATACTGGGCCAACTGTCAAACACGGAGGTGGATCACTGATGTTTTGGAGTTGTTTTGCTGCATCGGGTACTGGAAAATTGATTACAATTGAAGAGAAGATGAATTCTGATTATGATATTTCTATTTTGGACGAAAACCTGAAGGTATCAGCTAATAGTTTGGGACTTGGATGGCGGTGGGTATTTCAACAAAACAATGATCCAAAGCACACGGCCAAGTCTACATCTAGCTGGCTCTAAAGAAATAAGATAAATGTGCTGCCATGGCATTCGATGAGTCCTGATCCCAATCCCATTGAAAATTTGAGGCAGGAATTAGAAGTCAACGTCAACAAGAGGGCTCTATAGAATCTTCAGGAATTGAAACGCATCGCCATTGAAGAATGGAACAATATATCATCTAAAACTACGGAAAAGCTTTTCAAAACTATAATAAGGGGTTTTTCAATGTTATGAATATGAAAGGTCACGCTGTTGATTGTTAAAAATATAGTCAAATGGTAGATTCACCTCAATAAAGTGCAATACTACTCACTGTATGAATAATTTTCTCTTATCGTGTTTCTGAAATCCAGCTTGTTATATCTTTCAAAATTTATGTTTTGTTCAAGAAACTTGGTTTTATTGTCACTAATATGTGCTTCACACCCTGGGAAAATTTTGTGGCTGTGGCAACAATAGTTTTCGAGTAATTCTAGAAAGTTATGAAAGACGAGCGATGTACGAATAATTTCGTCGGTAACTGTACATACAGAAATTAAATGAATTACAAACTTCAACAGAAATACATTTAGCAAATCAGTTAAAATTAAAACACATAAATTACTTCAAAAAAAGATGAATGTCAAACTTGCTGCTCAACTTTTAAGTGATTCCGTTGCAGATGGATTACAATTTTGTCTAAATAACAACATAAACGGTTTTAGCGGAAGTGAGGCAACAACAACTTTTATTAGAGTATTTTAAAAGTTTTTGAAATGTTTATTTCCTGAAATAATCTGTTATATGGATATAAGAAACCTATTAACTCAAATAATGCCGGCAATGTATTTTCTACCCTAATGAAGACACTTTGTAAATAAAATCACTTTGCTGCCCAACATCTGGCAAATTAATGTGCGAGTCAGGAAAACAGAATTTATTGGATTTTTAATTTGCATTAAAAGCATTAAAAACTTATTTTACGAAAGTTTAAAACTGGGTATGAGTTCTTTACTTGCGTATAAAATTTAGAATTCATTTTCGGAAAAATTTGACCCAGAGGTGGTTGCAATAACAACCCAACAGCAAAACAATTTGCTCTTCCTATAAACGTCTATTTGTTATAAATGAAATAAACGATGTTCTGTAAAAGCAGCCCTTCATCTCATCTTGCGCTATGACAGAGTTTAACAATTCGTATTCTAAGAGTATAAAATGTCTGACGATGTTCAATGTAAAGATGCATGAAAAAACGATACATGTACAAAATGAATGGAAAATTGTTCCAATTTTTTTCTAAGTCAGTGTATTTTTATAATGTTGTTTCATATACAGGAGGATACATAGTAAGACAATTAAAAAATGTTCTTCGTTGTAATGAAAATTCCTTAAAGTTCATTGATCTTGAAAAGAAAATGCAGTTGCCCTACCCATCAAAGGATGTTATTGACATTTGTTTGATTGCTAAAAGGAAATGTCAGAAAGATATTGCTATGTGAGTGAATCTTAATACTTTCGACTTTAAAAAACGCTTAATTCCACACTTCGTATTCATTTTGAAAATAAACTGCTCACTTCACTTCACAATTACTCTTTCAAAGTTGGTTCTCTACAGAATCAAATTTATTTAATAATAAAATATGTTGTATCTCAATATATTATTTTGAGATGTCATTACTCTACTAAACCATTTAACGAAACCATTCATGAGTAGAACAACTATAGCCGTCAGATTTCAAATAAATTAACCTTATTTTTAGGTATGTGAACATGATGCCTATATTCTATAAAACTGGGTCTGTGCAACAATATCAAAATACTTTATGGTTGTAAAAATTCTCTTTGTTAACTTGGAACACAAAGAAAAAAAATAAAACATTTAAATCGTCTGTAATTTCTTTATTTACATAAGTGGATGTAAGTAACTATGTAAATGTTGTTCTTTATCATTTAGCGAAGACATTTGAAATGTATGCCTTAGAAGAAAACCACCTATGACACACAGTTGCGCAATTCTGCCATTTCACAGCGCGGTGTCCAGTCCATGATGTGGAGGTGGTTAGCTTGAGTCCACTCCAATGTTTCACCACCTCCACAACTGTTCTAAATGCCGGGTGGGCGGGGTTTGCGACGGATGATTTGGCTACACTCTCTTGACTGGCAAAAGTTGGTGATGCCGCCTCCACCCATTCAACCTCCTTGGTGGGTATGGGGAGCTCAGAGCCGTGTGGCACTGGCGCAATGGATGACAGAGGTCAGGATGTATGAGAGCAGGCGCATTTTTGCCTTCTCGACGTTTGGAAGGGCCCACCATACAGAAAGCAATGGCTTAGGTGATCAGTTGGTTCCCTCCTAATGCGCAAGATTAGAAAATCTCATTGCTCTGTTTTCCCCTCTGTACTAGCTTGTAAAAATGCAGAATAAAAACATAAGTATGAAAATACAGATACATTCAACTTAGTGTAATAGGTTATGTTAAAATAAAAAAGTAAATACTACACATATATATTAGTGTTTTTTCTTACCTTCCACAGTACTTTTGCTGAGTTCCCAGGCGAAAAGGTGCCCAAGGTTTGTCATATATTATAACGAAAAAAGCGAGCGGGGGGAATATTAAATGCAGACAGCCGAATTAAAGTTAAAAATATCACCGAAATAATTAATACTGTCGGTAGAGGAAAATAGATGGTTTGATGAAAATAAATTAGGTGATGGAGAACGATGGTTTTCGTTCGATGGTTGCGTCGGAGACTCGGCTCGAATCATTCGAGCCTAAGCCTCACATATTTCTGGAAATATTTCTGTACTTGAGAACCGTTGTAAGACAATCGTTTTCATGTTTCTGACTCAGATAGACTGTTTTGTGCCACTATTTCTAGTACGGAAATTTCATAAAATTCAGGCCGTAATAATAGGTATTTTCTCGGTCTTTTTCAATTTGAATGCTAGTTTATACTGACTAGTTTACGCTGATATTTACGCACATGTTACTTGTGTATATGTGTACGTGTGCACGCTATGCGTGCGTAGATGGGTGAATGTGTCACTACGTAATACTTCATTTCACTTCATTATTATAAAGCATTTATAAAAAATATATATATATATATATTTGTTGCGCGATCACCCACATTTGATAATTAAGACGCTTATGAACCAATAATCTTTTCGATTCAATATTTAATTAAACATCGTTAGAATATTTCATTAGAAATTGTAAGCAGCAACACATACTGAAAAAGTTGCCACGAATTTCCTTTGCTCATTATCCTGTATTTCAGAACATCGCACAGCATTTTAAAGAACGCGTATGACTTGTGATTTCCTCGATGCATTGAAATGTATTTGTGTTTGTTTACATGTTGGGTGTATGTCTGTGCGTAGGTATGTATGTGCACGTATATGTGTATATGTTTACATGTATATGTGCACATGTGTGTACTAAACTGACAACTGGCATTTTTAACTAGAGATAATGGTCTCTTCCTGTTCACTCTCAACTTGTAACATTTCCTGACTCGTCATCTCTTTATTATTGTAAAGCATTCACGTAAAAAACTATACATTTTGTGGGATCATCCATTTATATTTAAATAAAATGCATATCAACTAATGATCGTTATGTTAAAATGATTTAATTAGAAATGCAAAACTTGTAATTTTCGTGTTCCTCCTGCTTATACTCGTTTTGGTATTTTTTCTTTCACGCTTTCGTTGAAATAACGTTTTGGAACATCGGCCGAAACAAGCGATTCATAAAGTATTTCCTGGCGTCAAGAATTGAGAAGTCTCCTGTCATGTATGTGTATACTGTCAAAAGTCATGAAGTTGTGTTATCTCTTATAATTATCATTACATGTATCATCAAATGTAGTTTAAGCATGATTAGGAGTACATTGCCCTCAATCATTTTTCGACTAGTGACATGGGTATTACAATACTTGTGTGTGCATCATCTAAGTGTATTAACTTTAATATTTTTAAAAACCAATGATGGTACTTTTGTACCATCTCTACTGGAAATAAACTTTTTTTTTCTTTTCTTTTTCTGTCGTGACTCTAGGCGCAAACCCCGCGCCTTCCGTTAATGCCCCTAGGTAAACAATTAGCAAAATTAAAGATAAACGGTAAATGAGAAATATAGTGATCTGAATTGCGGAATATATAAATTAGTTCAACACACCCAAATCCAACCCCGATCTGATTTACCTACAAACACCTGAACTAAATTAACACCCACCGATCTGATAAACTAACTCAACACCCATCGGTCTGATATACACTTAAACCCCGAAATTAACACACCCGATCTACTCCAAACTAGTTAACATATAAATGGATTACCCTAGGCGCTATGATTTAACGGGAGGGAACGGAACACTTCAATGAGCTTCAGCCGAACAATCTTGAATGCTTACGCACGACACACGACAGCACTGCGACTTACTGCTCTGATAGCGAAGCGAAGTGTTGTCTATCGGTGGTGGGGTGATGATGACGGGTGCGCACTCGCGCTTACAGGTGCTTAGCCACCTCTTCACATGCCTACAGTAACGCGTCAACAAAGCACCCACACACTGAGTCGACGGACGGCGGAAGAAGCCGTACCGGATGGTGAGGTAGCGGAAAGTCAGAAGTCCTGAAGTTGATGTGCTAGCGGTAAAGGCTGAAGATAGTCTGTTGATTATGGGCACCCGAGATCTGACGTTGAATCTGAGGAGTAGCTCGGAGGAAAGTTCAGGGGCGAAGAAGAAAATGTCTACAGTGAGAGTCGCCATGCCGTTTGTAAGGTATGATTGTCAGCTTTACTATTGATCAACTGACCTGTTGAGTTTGCGTTCCCTGCATTTATACTGTCATATACATTGCAAGAATTTTCTAGAAGTTCGTGAAAAGTTTGGAAAGAATAGTTTTGAAGGTTCTGGAATCATCAAGAAAGTTCTTTACATATTTCACCAAATTGGTGAAGAATCTGTCTGGATTGTTGGTGCTAATTGAAATTAGCTTATTATACAAGGCTAGTTTCATAACATCGCTGGCCAGTTTAGAAAAATCAAAGTTTAGAGAGAACAATCATTTAGTTCTCCGTTTTTTAGGTAAATGAAAATAAAAATAATTTGAAAGAAAATTCGAACAAAGGCAGAAATAAGTCAAAATTTTGTTACACTGTATTGTAATCTTAAGAAAGGTTTTACTGAAATAAATCAACGTATTGAAAAATCCAGCTTATCTTCAATTTTGAGACAGAATTGGTTAGAAACTCAATAACACACCTCCAAATAAATCAATATAACATTCATTCAAAACGAGAAGGGTGAAGGTTTCAAGAATTGATTATCAGGAGCAAGCTGATTTAGTTAACATGCAAAACTACAAAGATCATGGAAAAATTACATTTCAACCGTAGGTGACTTTTTCAGTAAATACTCTTGGGCGATTCCGATAAGCAGGAAGGCAGGGAAATAAATCAAAACTTCTTTTCTAAAAACTGTTTACCTAAATGCTTTGAATTTGTAAATAAATCCGCACATTAATTATTTAAGAAACATAACATTCAGTTTAGTATAGAAAATGAAACAAAAGCGCAACTTGTATATTGAACGCTTTCACTTTAAATGAGGAAATATTTTACCCCTACCAAAACTAAAAGTGAGTGAACATTCTACTAGACCTAATGTAAAATTACAATAATAGCTATCATAGATCAATAAAAATTATTCCTAACCAAGCATCATTGGGAAAAAAATTAAAAGGTCGATAACTTTTTTCTTCCAGCCGAACGAACTTTCAGATCACTGAAGCTCAAAATTGGAAATAGAGTGGGGATAAGAAAAAACGTAGAGACTTCCGTAACGGTTATTTACCAAATTGCACTGATGAGTTGTTCATCAAATCACAAATATTGTGTACCGAACAAGTGACTTATAAATCAAAAGATATGGATGGTGAAGAAATAATTGGCAGTTTTCATGAACAAGAGCTTTCAAAAGTTAGTAGTGATGTTTTTGACATTGAGAGAGTGCTAAAGAAAAGTCAAGGAAAGCTTTTGATCAATTATAAACGTTATAATGAGTAAAAAATGACCATGATTGATATCAAAACTAAAGCAGCTTTATTAAACAAACAAAAAGTTTAAAAAAGAACTCACAAAAGACGAAATAATGGAACAAAATCTATACCATGATGTTAAAAAAGTTTACAAACCACTGATAGAGCCTTAAATAAAAATTGTTGACAAAACTATATAAACCAAATTGGTAATAAAAGACACACCTCACGAAAAACTTGAATCTATTCAAGGAAAACCTGTTGAAAAACTAACGTTACCTTCTTCTGAATCTAACATGATACATGATTCTGCAGCGTTGAATTCCTTACGTTTTGCATAGAAACCTAGAAATGAGTGTGATACATTTTATGGAATTCGATAGAATGATTGTAAAGTAATGCAGGGAGATAAAAAGGTGGAGATTCTATAGGTGATAATTTAAAAATTGGAGATACAGTATTCGAAGGCACTACTGGATTATGGGAACTATTAACAAAGAAAAATCTAACTGATTTTTGAGACATAGATGAAATAAATTATAATGAAATGTTGTATTCCACTGACGCTTATCTGAGATCAGATGGAACGGAAAAAGCGAACAGAAGAGAGAGAGATGAAATTCATCAAACCTTTTTATACAAAGGTTCTACATGAATAAACTCGTTCTGCAGTTGAGACAATTAGACTTGCCAGTGCTGGGTAGTATTAAATATGTTTTCAAAAACATATCCAAATAAGTATTTAGAGACTTTACATAAATACGATTTAGGGTTTAAGTATCTAGTGAATAGTTTTCGTCGATGTTCGACGCTTGAAACGTGTGTGGTCGATCCAGTACTACACTTGAAAGAAGTTTGTAATTTTTGTTGTAACTTGTAGCTTATAATACATCAGTTCTTTGCCGCGCTGCAAGCTTCACTGGCAGTTGACGATGAGTTTCCGTAAGTTTTGTGTGAATTCCTGTAATATTTGTATCTCACATCTTTCGCGGAGCTATTGCAAAGATGACCTCTAAAGGCCCTATTACACGGGGCAACACTTTGCCTCGACTACGGCAACTGAAATGCCGCAACTTGTGGGTGCGCGATTAGACGAGACAACCAGTGTGGCGTTGCAAATTGCAGAGGTTGGTTATAGCTCGCAGTGACTGCGGCATGTGACTTCTTCATTTCATCATTAAATGAAAATCATTAAGAACGTATACAAAACTTAGATCCTGTTTAACGCTCTTGAATGTCCTTGCATTATATATTACCTTAATTCTCTAAAATGGATGAGATTGAAGGGTCATGCAACTATTGATTCAATATAATTATTTTGATGTATTATTAACTTCTATCAAAATAATCTTGAATTTGTGAGAATATGAAATGCACTATTAAAAACATCATAATATTGTAATAAATTGTTAACATCTTTTTACAGCTTATATTTGCACATCAATATAATAATTCATGTTTTTATACCGCTCAGAAATAAACAAAATAAATTTCTCAATTAACACTTTGACTGTGGCAACTAAATATTAAGTTCAACACCAATCTCAAATTTTAAGTCAATTGTAGTAAACTATTTTGATAATACCAAACATGAACTTCATTTAGCTTTGATTAAATATTGGTGAAAATTGAGTTTGCGACTACTGGTCGGTCAGCAGCGTTATAAAAATTACCTCCGTGTACCACCCGTGGCGCACGTCGCAGTCAAAGTGTTGATTAAGTTCATTCATTTACTGTATTGGAATATTTAGGTTCAAGTCTAAAAAACTTATTAAAATGGTTTTATCATTGAAAGCCGAATAAAATATTGCCAATTTTTCTACTCGCTACTCATGAAAGAAAATTAAAATGAATGCACTTAAAGTTACCTAACTTCACAGACTCAATCTTCTTTTTCCTTACACTTTTTTGGCAGGTAGTAATGTTTTCCTATTTTTTTGATGGCTTTGATAGTTTGTCTCACCTACCCGCTTTTTTGCGGAGAGAAACTTCCAGAACTAACTGGCACAGAACATAGTCTTNNNNAAATGTGCAAGATATAGATTGTTTTGCACGGGACTCTGGTAAGGAGCAAGGCTGGATTTGCGACAAGTTGCATCATATTCAGCTGAACTGTTTAAACTTACAAACCTATGGTTTATTTTTTTTTAAATTTCTGACCAGTTTATTTATCATAAAATACTACCTGATAAGCATTCAATTATAATGGAAAAGTGACAACAATTGAAAATGAAACGTATCACGAATGTATGGTAAATGGTAATATTCCGCTTTATTTTGTACAGAAATTACGACTAATTATGTGCCTAAAATGGCACTTACTTGCTTATATAACACTTAATAGCATTCCATATTATAGGACATTTATTAACACTTTGACCACCACCGGTGGTACACGGAGGTAATTTTCATAATGTTGCTGACCAACCAATAGTCGCAAACTCAATTTTCCTAAATATTTAATCATAGCTAAATGAAGGCACGATTCACTTCATATTTGTCATCTTCAAAATAGTTTACTACAATTGACTTAAAATATGAGTTTGGTATTGAACTTGATACTTAGTTGATGCTGTCACAGTATTAAATCCTTCGATTACCTATTGAATGGCGGACCGAGTTAATGTTGGCTCAGTGGGAGGCGGTACGAGTCGCAACCATCCTTACTCTACGACAGTCAGCCAAGCACTGCTCCGCACCGCCTCCGTTGCTCTGAGCTGCTCGAGGTTTCTGAACACGCGCGAAAACTAGAACTCGCCCAGCAACTGCAGTCAGTTCCTCCCAGAGGCATCCGTCGCTGCTTCCAGGAGCAATAATTGCCCAGTGTAATAGGGCCTTAAAAGTTCTATTTCATGTTGCTTGTCCTCTCTGAGCAGTCAAAATAAAGAAAAAATGGCCGTGCATCCTATTTTTGACTGGAAATACTTCAAAATAAATAAAACGTCAATAAATTATCAAATGGATGAGAAATACTATTCTCTGGAATTCAGCATGAATAGCACGTTAGAAGAAAAGAATTCAACCTGGAGTAAATCAGTTAATTGACCAAAATCTTTTAGTTATGCTGAGTTAAATATTTATTGAAGAGGATAAAAAATTAAAGCTACTGAAGTCAAGCATAAGCTCAACACGTGATGAAAAATTTATTAAACTTCATCAGGTAATAATCGAATTGCCTTTAAGATTCAGCTCCAATTAATAAGCTGAAAGAACTAGCAAGTAACTTAGGTATTACAAAAAATGTTTTCCGGGAATTCTCAAGAGACATTAACGAACAAGTACGAATTAAGTCAACTTAAAAATCCCAAAATCCCTCCACGGTTTTCTCTTATTCGAATTATTTTGCCTATAATTTTCAAAAGGAATTGAAATTTAAAAGTCGGATGCACCGAATCTCTAGAGAGTTTTAACCGCAATCGATTGATATGTTTGCCATTCCTGTACCTTCCAAACTGTGGGAAAGGATCCATATCAAAAAGCAATAAATAAAAGTTTCAGAACAGCGTTTTATTTTTAAAAAAGTTCGTATTTATTTTCAAACACATTTTTTTTAATCAATTCTTTTGTTTTGTAGCTTTTTTATGCTCTTTCGACTGATATATTTTCCATTCTTGTACCTTCAAAACTGCTGGAGGCGATTAGATGTTTACACAACAAGCTGATGGCTCAGAGAAACCAGATTCAAACAAACATTCAATTACATCATCATAGCATATCAGAGTGTTAGAATGATTCATTTGAGTTCGAAAGCACTTCGAGCCAGCCCACGAATGAACTATCTTGCCTTTCCGGTAGAGAAACGCTAACAAATGACCCCAATAATGAGGGGAAAGGAGAGGTCCCCTTGCTTTGGCGTGCGCCGAGGTCGCACCGCCTCGCTCCGTCTCCCCCGTCTAGAAAGGGGAACGAATGTGCGTATATACAAGCCAGTGGTATCGTTGGATGTGCAAGAAAATTCTCCATAGATTAATTCAAGAACCGAAAATTTTAAATTTGTCAGATTTTCATGGAGACCGTGTCCATAATCGGAAGATCAAAATGTGGTAAAACAGCACTCTTGTTAAAACTTACCCTGCAGAAGTATATTGACTTTAAAACCTTTTTCTTTATAGTAAATCAACCCATCAGCCTCAGGATAAATTGATTGAGGGGGCTGTTCGGGTTCAACCAAAGGCCTGTAAGTTCTTGATGGATATTTCTGAAATTTACACCATAGTTAAAAAATGATATGACAATTGATTTTGAACTCGTGTGTTTTTTCGTGAATTTACAAAAAAAAGATTTTGTTCCAAAATGTGTGAAAACTGGGTGTAGTAGAAAATGATTCTCATCCTACAATTTTTAAGTTAGAGAACTTAAAAAATGTATTTTAGATAGTTAATTGAAATGTCTACAGATCCGGTGCAAAAGTTTTTCGATAATTCGATTTTTTGAATTTTAAGAAAATTTTCCCAAAAACCGACCACTGTTTTTTGCTTTTTCGAATTACTTTGCTTTTAATTTTTCAAAATGAATTGAAATTAAAAAAACATCTGTACCGCCTCTCTAGATTGTTTTAACCATTTTTGATTGATATATTTGCCATTCCTGTACCTTCAAAACTACGAGATGCGATTATATGTATACACAACATGCTAATCAGCTAAATGACTCAGAGCAGCTAGACTGAAAACACTCAGTTGCATCATCATAATTATCCCTGAGAGTTAGAATGTTTCGTTTGAGTACGAATGCATTTCAAGCAAACCTATGAATAAACTCTCTTGCTATTCCCGTTGAGAAACGCGCAAAGCTGACTCGTAATAAGGGGAGGAAGGGGGAAGATCACTGATCCATCGGCAAGCCAAGGTCACGCTTGTGCGCGTCTTTTACCTCGTCTAGAAGACGAACCACTGTACGTACTTGAGAGCCAATTATATCGTTGGATGAGCGAGAAAATTGTGTATAAGATGAGTTTATAAACCGAAAACCTACTATTATTCAAACTTTTACCCAATCCGTGCCCATAATGATGCTTTTGAAAAAGAGCATAACCAATCAGAAATCATTGAGTTACATGATAATTTGAAAGGTTATGTAGGAGAATTCACCAGTCAATTACCATCAAAACGATCACCGAAAAATGACATTTAGAATTTTAAAAGTACTTTATCTATTCCGGATCCAAATGAAATTAATTTTATAAATAAAAACATTTTCATCTTTGACGACATAGCTACAGAGACCAATCAAAATCCTGCAAGTAATTTTTACGCAAGCGTAAGATATAATCAATGAAATTCAATGTATTTATTACAAAGTTATCATTCATTACCGAGATATACAATAAGAACGATGCCACTTTTTTATTTCTATTTCTTGGATAAGACTTAATTTATCAAGAACATTTATACGAACATCATAGCTCAAGACATGCCACTTGAAGAGTTTAAAGAGTTTTGAAACAACACGTTTTAAATTCCTAACAAATTTATAATGATCACTAAAGAAACTTACCCCTTATTTGGGAAATTTTTTAAAAATTTGGGCCAGGTCTATATTCCGAAGAAGCATTTTAAAACAATCATTGAAAATAGAGCTGCTTCCTACCAAAGCCGACATGCACGCCCTCCTTCTTGCAGTAACCATTGCCATTCCCTAAAAGCAGCAAACAAAACAGAAAGCACTGCAAGTGAAAACACATACGTCAATTTTCTTGTCAAGAAAAGCAGTGACCTACCTAGGCTCATAGGTAAATACATTGACGAAAAGCATTTTGATCATGTGCCGGAATGCCACAAATCATATCAAATGTGACTGGTAAAAGAATTCTCATCTTCGATAAACAAGGCAATGATGTTTGGAGAACAGCAGTCGAACCCTCACCTGAATTATCGACTAATAACCCTCCGCTGATGCTTCATCGAAAAAATGACCACTACAGTACTCCTGTTGCACAAGACAAAATCAAGACTGATATCACATCATCTTCATGACAAAATACTCTTCTCCAGTTGAATGGCAGTCTCTCAAATGTACCTGACGTCAGACTTGACACTCTGGGCAACAATGATAAGATCAACGAATCCACGAAACAGTCCCTACCAAAAAATCACTTTGATGCCGCAAATATTCGTCATAAAATAGAAAATATCAAAATTAAACATATCAATGCTCGTAGCCTCAATAGTAAGCTGGATGACATTAAAGTAATGTTGGTCACAGAAGTGATTGACAATTTATGTGTTTCCCAGACATGGTTTGATTCACGAACCTCGAGCTCGTTCTTCAATATTCCCGATTAAGTGCTGAATCGCTATAATGGCGTTAGTAGCAAAGGTAGTGGATCTTGTATTTTCATGAAAGAAATTTATTGATCGTCTTTACTTTTAATAAATGAAGTGTGCGAGGGCATAGAAATTGTTTGGTCATAAGTGCAAATAAATAAACAGAAGTCCATCATTACCGGCAGCCTTTACCGGCACCCATTGGCTCCTCTACATACAACACAGGAGTTTATTGAGAAACTTAAAAAAAAAATTCTAGCAACAAAAAAGTCATTCTTCGTTTTTGGCAATTTTAATATTGACTTAACGGATGAAATAAATCAGCTTAGCAGACTGTTGTTTGAACTAAACCTTTCACAAATGGTGAAAGAACCGACTCGCGTTACAAGAGTCTCTAAAATTCTCTTCGTTCTGACAATTGCAAACAAACCTACGGCAATACTTAGAACAAATTATATCACCCTCTGTCGCCGATCATTACTCCGTAGAATGTAAAATTAATATTGCAAAGGAAAGACAAAACTATCGTTTCATGGCTTACCGTTTAAAAAGTCGATATTCACCGGAACTATTTCATAAAAACTCCTAAAAAGGTTCACTGAATTTCAGAGTATGATGCAATCTGACGATGTGGACATTCAAGTTTCAATCTTCAACGAGAACTTTGCAGCAGCTCTCAATGAATACGCACCTTACATCTCCGAAAAAACTAAGCCAAAACGCACTGTGTGGATAACTAGCGAAATTAAAGAACGGAGCTGAGTAAAGAAAACTTATTTGCGAGAGTTTACTGAAAATAGGTCAAACAGTACTTTATACAAGAGATATAAAGAACTCGAAAATATTCTTCGGAAAAAATCACACAAGCAAAACAAACTCACTTCCACAAAATAACCTAAAACGTACTTGGGAAATCATTAGTGAGGTGGCTCAACATAAAAATTGAGACCGCTAGAGTAATTTTGAATACCCCGTGGAAAACGCCACTGACTTCCACACATTTTTTCATAAGTGGGTGCTCGAGTTTTCAATGAAGTAAGTAAAACCAATCCAAATCAACTGTCAGTTGAAAATTCGTGCCCTACTGTTTCAAAGGTTGGTGCCCTGTGGAGGCCACGTCCTGTCGATTTACCAGAGTTACGGAATATCTTGTACCCATTGAAAAACACAGAAGCTATCGGACATGCTGCATTCAGCCTCCAATACATCAAAGACAATTTTTCAGTCACAGCACCATTGATTCGTTTGATTATCAACACTTCAATAGCAACTGATAAATTTCCAAACCAATGGAAACACTCCATAATTAGACCGTTGCATAAAACTAGTGACATAAATACAGCGTCATATTACAGGCCCATAATTCTTTCACCTGTCATGTCCAAAATATTGGATAAAGTGGTAACGAATCAACTGTCATCTCACTTGGACGAGTCAAATTTACTTCATCGAAATCAGTATGCCCATAGGAGGAACACTTGCACTCAAGGCGCCCTGCTCAATTTCACTGAAAAACTTTACAGCGATATCGATCAGAAAAATGTACCACTTTTGCTACTACTCGATCTCTCCAAAGCATTCGACAGTGTCGAACATGATCAACTCCTACAGAAAATATTGAACTTAGGCGTTGATCGGCATTTTTTTAAGAGCTACCTATCAAATCGGTTTCATGCAGTCCTCTTACAGACAACAAGTTGTCCCCATTTCTTCAAAATAACTTTGGTGTCTCTCAAGATCCATTCTGGGTCCGCTATTGTTTACAATTTTCATTAACGACTTCCCTCCAATGCCTTCTAACTCTCGAATCTCTATGTATGCAGATGATGTCCAAATTGCAATGACAAGCTCTGTATCAGAAATACCACAGACGAAAATTGACGCTGAAACCCTATTGATCAGCCTGAAGTCAGGGTATGACCAAAATGGTCTCAAGCTAAACGCGAGTAAGCCGCAATTCATTATTTTTGGGTTAAAGAATGTGACAAAAATATTCGAAATCTAGATCTAACTCTTACGGTTGGGGATGATAAAATTCACCCATCAAAAAAGTAAAAAATTGAGGTATTCGGTTCGATAGAAATATGTCTTTCAAATCCCACATTGATAAAACCTACAACGCAATTCACGGGACTTTAATGCTTTTAATCGTATATAAAGTATGCTTGAAGAAGAATCTAGATTATTAGCCATCCAATCCTTGGCTTTAACACGTATTGACTTTTAGCCTAGTATGGAAAGATTTGTCGCAATGTCTTTAAAAAGATTTACAAAAATGGATGAATTTCGTAGCCAAGGTTGTGTGCAAATGTAAATTCAAAAAAGAGTGATCGCGTAACACCTCTCCTAAATAAGCTCGGCTGGGCTCCTATTCAGGAAAGGTTTCTGGTGCACAAAGCCCAATTTGTATTCTCTTCTTTATATCTTCCTCAAAGCAATGCTGAAATAGTGAAATTCCATCCCCCTACCGTCACCGACCTAAAGCCGAATGGGATACGTGATGTCTTAATCGTGTACCGTTCATCTAATATTGGGCAGAAAGCTCTCTCTGTATCAGGCGCCTTACTGTGGAACAAACTCCCTCAGAGCATCCAAACCCCTCAAACATTAAACAACTGATGGCCGTCCTCAAATATTACGGCCATTACTCACCTGAAAATTTTGAGCCCTTAATTCATAACTGGCCGCCTTAAAATATCACGTCCAAGTGCGACCGTACGTAGTTTTGAGCGCGGAGAGGGAGTTCTAAGGCCGATTCGCCTTTAATTCATACTTGATCGACTGTCTCTTCCTTAATT
>JACJUY010006398.1:10724-52239 GCA_014220935.1 Platorchestia sp. MABIK | reverse complement strand
GAGGCTTAAACTAACTTATCGTATCTAATCAAGCGAAATATATAGCATGTTGTATTTCAAATAAATATGTGAGTACTCAATTTTATATCATCCTTAGGCTACTATCCGGTGCGCAATTGTCAGCCTAATCCGTATGAAAAAGGTAATAAAACGTCTTGTATGATTAAATTAAGTAAATTTTCCTATTGTTTGGCAAGGGCTTTTAATTTATGAAGCTGCCGGTATGATGAAATTGAACATCGATAACCTTTTAGTCCTGGTAGATTTGCACGTAGCCGGACGGAATGAAATTTTTCAAAAATCCAAATCCGTACCTGCGGAGGCACACCGGCAGTCGGTCCTGTTGTTAATCGTACGTCTGGAAGGGCAGAGCCGCTGCGTGGTAGTACGCACGCTGCCGCCGCTGACATGTTGCTTGCGGGTGACGTCATCTGGCTTGTTTGAAAGGAAACTTTCTATTGGCTAGTCGAATAAGCGAATGTGCGCGGCTGTCCCCGTAGAAGTGACTTTACCTCCTTTAGTCTACCATGGTCTTCGTCAAATTTAAAGTGTGTTGTTTGCATCGTGTGCGGGGTCTTACGACCGTCAGACCAAACTCAGTTCAGATTGTCTGTGGACAAATTTGTACGTGTGAGGGGGCCTTAAGACAGACTGAGAGCAGGGGTGCCAATTTTTTTTCTGCTGATCGTACCAAAAATCATTAAAATGAATCAAATCTATTTTACTATTAATAAAACGTAATTTTCAAAGGTTTTACTTACTTTTTCAATTAGAATGAGGCTTCCTTCTCTTCTTCATTCTAAGAGTTCCAATGTTTTTTACTCAATTGTTGACTAAGCTTCCGTGGTGGCTGCCATTTTGTGCAATCTATGTCTAACATAGATTTTGATCGCATTAATGCATTTAGTGTTGCCATTTAGTGTTGTTTTAATGAATTCCTGTTTTATGGTGTTAAGGATCGAAAAAAACTCTCAGCTGCAGCTGAAGAATGTGGCAATTACAAAAGCTGCATCATGAACTCAGGAAGCAACGGATATCTGATCAGAGCATTTTTCTTGCGCTACTGCGTATATACCAGAATTTTTCAGGCCCTTTGTCTGTCTTGAACAGATAGTTCTCGCCACTCCTTATTAATCTTTCCATACTGCTCTTCTTTCTCGAGATTGGAGAAATGCATTGTCAATGGTATTATAGATTAACATTTACCTTCATATACACGGACTGAATCTAAAGCTTCCAATAGTTCCAATTTTCTGAACATTCCGTGAGACAGGAAACGCTGTATCATTTGTTGTGTCAAGGTGATTAAGAACTTTAAACCTAAACTCTTGTAATTTTTTGGGATACATTGTGTTGACATTTTTCAGGAAAATGCTTTCTGCGGCTGCACCAAAATATGCGTCATTTATATTGAGAAAGTTTGAGGAGTTGCCAACATTTATTTTGCTAATGTCATTCAAAATCAACAAATCCCTTTTAATGAAGTTGTTCATAACAGTTTTCATCCCAGTTGTAATAAAATTTCTAATGTATGCATTCTGAATGTCTCAGCTTGGAATAGAACAAATCAGGCATACTCATTACTCAAATGCTCGTCAGTCTGAGTTAACGAACGATATCATAGGTCAGCAATTTTAGCAAATAACTAAACTAAAAATGCTATAAAATTTTTATCTCTCTATATTTATATCTGATGTACACGTGACACTTTAGACTGTAGAAGTGCAGCGTATTGTTGTCACTGCCGACAATATTGTCACTGCCAACAATACGACGAGTTCTAAGCTTCTAACTGGTATCACACGCGTTGCGTAACATTGAAAGATTGCATATTCCGCGTAATTTACCTCTCATTTACATGAAAAAGTTTTGTAACTATCAAAAATAAGACTTATTTTTCTTTGTAGGGCATAATTTCTTAAATCAATTATAAAAATCTTTAAAACGTACCAAAAACTTGGCGCTTTAGGCTACAGTCGTTCCAAATGTACAACAGAGTGATATTTGGAGCCTATTGTTCCAAATTTGTATGAACGTACCAATTTCGGCAGCCCTGACTGAGAGTCAAATGATCGCCAGCCAGCGATTCCTACGCTGTAAAGCGGGATAGGATAACAAGATCGGCTGGTCAGTTCGACAGTATTTGTTTTGGGTTTTAAAAATTACTACCTGATGAAAATTTTTCACGTACAGTTGCACGCTTTGGTTGTTAACGTATTCCATGATTTCAAGCTCATTCAATTCTGTTATAAAAACAAACACATTGAACAACATTGCGGAGAAAATTTTTAATTCTCACAAAAACCAACTACTGTATTCAAGTCAATAAAAATATGTGTCGATTCTACGATATCTATTTCTTTAAATTCTTTGATAAAAGTGGTGCAAAGAAAGAGTTTGTGTCACGAACTATGTGATTGTAGATGTATGGAGTGAGTAAATTTAGGTAGAACAAATTCCCTTGAGGAATTAAAAGAAATGCGTGCGATCGCTCTGATGCCGTTGAGTTTTTCGAGTGTCCTCTATACAAGATGCCCTAAGAATTTATTCCACAACTTGGATTAAACGTGATAGGAGTATCGAATAACCTACACAAAATTCTTCTAATTATAAAATCACGCACTATTCAAAGAAGGACAGGCACAGCTAATTCCTAGGGACCTCTTGCGTAGGATTAGTCATGCAGATCTAATTTTTACCAATGCCGATTCAAATTCGTGTTTGAAACTTATGCAAAATAATATTCAAGATAAAGAGCAGCATCAAATAAGTCATTATTTAACAGTGCAATGTAGAATGTTTATTACCCTATTCTTTAGCAGTCTTAGAAGGAGGAAATGCTGTCTGCGTTGGCCGTTCTGTGAATAAAAACTAATAGTTGTCCCACAAGTCAATTTTTATTTTTAATCCTTAAGCTCAGAGCCACAAAGGATTATCAAATTGCATTTGATCCCTTTATGCATGTTTTTGCTTTAATTTAAGGCCAATATTAAATTTTTATTTATTGTCAGTTAATTTTCAACTATAATATTTCCATTTTAATTTACTTCAGAATTTTTCTGCTGGACTATTGTTAAATTTTGCTTTGTAATGTCATGCTTTCACAGTAAAAGTTTCGTTTATTTATTAAAAATGCAGGAAGTTATACTCAAAGATTAAATAAAAACTCGTCTCAGCTTTAGAAGAACAGTGTTTAGCAGCAATAGATTTCAAAACTTAGCATGACGCTGTTCAAAGGAAATAGTTCTTTTAATTCATGTCATTAGCTTTCATGACGTCAGCAATAATGGGTGTTTAACACAGCATAGTGAGAATAAATTCCTCAATTAAAATGCAATTGGAGTTCGAGAGGAATTTTATACGCTAGTAAAATTTCAGTATTTATTAGATTGTGAAATACAATGGATTTTTATTTATTAGAAAGTATGCGTTCTAGCTATTTCGCATTTCGGATGATTTTCTGGTGCTACGCAGCTGGCTTAGTCCATCCAATTTTAAATTTAGCCTCTTCCAGGCTAACTTTCAATGACTGCACTCTGCTGGTACCAGAATGTTTCAGTTGCTCAACTCTTTCTGGCGCTAATGCATTGTTCACATACCGCCTGTAGCACCATGAAAGTATAAGCAGTCAAGATGTTGAGTGTGAAGAGGCCCCTCTTGGTTAGCACGGCCGCAGCGCGTATCGGCAGTGGAATGTTTCGCCAACCAATGTTGTGTTCGAACACTGGCGAAATACGTGCTTCAATTTCCTTTTTCTTCTCACACACCAAAGGTATCCATGGATTATAAGGGTACGCTTTCGGAAATGTGATAAAATATTTAATCACCACCGCTACTCTGCGGGATTTATTTCTCAACTTGATTTTTCTGTCAGAAGCTAGATTTTATATTGAATGTCTACAATTTTTTGAGTTCGAAAATTAAATTCTAAGTCGCAAACCGTCCTCGTAAATACGGCGATTACTGCAAATTTTTAAATAAGTATTCATACGCACATGAAACATTGAGCATTTACTTTATAATAATTAAGAAAGCTTGTGCGCCGACATGTACATAAGATACTTCAAAGCTGCAGTATATATTAAGTACCTACTCAAGAATTGATCATATTTGCTGCTCTAACTTGAGTTACAACGCTGCTCATGCGTCGCAAAAAACACACTCAGCACAATTTATTTCGATAGGTAAATGCCAGGTAAAATTTTACAGTTGAAACCAGAATTTGGCTCTTAATGAATTTGAATTCTTAATGAATTTGTTCTTTCGCTCCAAAGACTAAATCACAAGTGGAGCCCGGACGTTTACGCACTTATAAAAAGGCATTTATGGCACTAAAACATAGGCACCTATGGCACTAAACCATAGGCATTTATGGCAGTTTTCGTAAGCATTCAGGGCAGTGTTCGTAGGCATTTGTGGCAGTGTTCGTTTGCATTTATGGTAGTGTTCGTAGGCATTTGAGACATCCAATGAAGGCATTTTTGGAATTGAACAAATCATTCTTTTCCTGATTATCAGCCCGTGCTTTACTATCGTAAAAATGAATTTTTAAGGTATGATATGAAAAAATAAAGCGAAAAAAAGGTATTGTATTTACTGTAATGTTCACGAGAAAACATTTTTAATTATCGAAATTCATAATACATATGGAATGAAATATCATTTTATAACATGGAATAAACTTTACAGTAACGTGCAACAAAACTTTAATTTCAACAGCAGTGAAAATACCGAAACATTGTTTACAGATACGAGCACAAAATTTTATGATGCATAGTTATTCGACAGTCAATTCACTGTTACAAGCTGTGACAATAAGCTTCTTAACATTTTCACAGGTCAAACTCAACCATCGATCCGAGAGTATATGCTTAAGTTTTGATCTTTCAACTTCGGCAGATGTAATGGGAGCATATTTGAAACATGCTACATCGATCGGTGAAAAACTACCACTGCATTGAACATTCGTTCCGTTGAGAACCTGTGCCATATCTTTTATCTGTCCTAGAAAAAACATTAGAATCAAATACATTGTGGTATTTTTCAGCTATGTGTTTGCCTTTTTCTCCGGGAGTGCTCGTCAATTTTTCCATAGTGTTATCAACTAAATCTAAAGCATAATGCATGCAGCGGAATGTTCATTTTTTCTAGCGCTTGTATGGTTTGCGGTAGTGTTTGAAAGTGTGTTTTGCTGAAGGAGAGATCGTTCTACAAACTAGACTTGCGCACCAATTCCTGAACAATGCGTATAGAGGCAGCTTCTTCACTATCCAATATTTTGAAGACGTCTTTGAGAGCTTCGAAATTGAAAGAATAATAGAGAACAGGTGATAACCACGTTCCCCATCTCGTGATAATTGGTTGTGGGGGCAAGCTCGGGGTTGGGGACATTCTCGAAAGTGGGCACCCCTACTTGGCGACTTGAGAAATATTTTCTTACCATTTGCAATCAAACTGTCTACATGTGGAAATAGCGAACAAACCTCTCCGGATATTCTATTAAGTCCATGCTCTAAACACGTAACATGGATCATGCGAGGAAACAGGACCTGCGAAGTTCTAGCTGCTTTCATCATGTACGGAGCAACATCCGTAACAAATAGAAATACCGCTCCATCATCAGTTCCAAGAAAAAAATCATTACGTCTAAAATAAAAGATAAAAGTACAATGAATTATTGTAGGTACAAAAAATATATCATGCGAGTAAAAATACAAAGTATGTTACAGAAAAACAAAAACAAAACACAGAAGCACAGAAAAATACACATAAAATATAAGTATGAAATGAAATTGGGCTGGTATAATGACGAGGTTTCTAACTATTCACTATTTTCAAAAGGTATGAGCCGACTATATTATTCAAATCAGGGTTTCGCTTGAAAATATGAAAGAACTTTACAATTCTGAGGTCATAAGGGGTTGAAGCAGAGTCTAAAATTGAGAAATCGGCAGGAGATCTAGGGACATAACATTTTTCGGCATGATTTCGCAATGCAGAATGCGATGGGCGTGCTAGTTGATTCCCAGTATGGAAGCGTCTACATCTATGCTCTGCCACTCTGATATAGAAATATCGTGATGTCACACCGACGTACGACGATGTGACACCTGTTGTGAGATCAATTTCGAGAAAGAAAATGTTTGATAATACGAAAATACAATACTAATTTTAGTTCAATTTTATAAATGCAAAGAAAAAATGAGCAAGAATATTCTACAGCATGGATCAACTCAGGAAAATTTATTGGCATATCGAAAAACTTCACAAACATAGAGGATCTGTATAAAGAAGCTATTAGAAAGATTGAAGAATATACAAAAAACTTCTCTAGGTAGATAACAGATAAATTATCAGAGATCACTGTAAAAATTATTGAATAAAAACCCATCAAAGGTTCTAGTTATATGGAATAAAGATTCGAGTGTCAACTTATAAACTAATCAATATTAAAAGTACTGATAATAAATGCTTTATGTGAAATGTTTTGAAATGTTATGGCCGAGATGAGAAAAACGGTAATAGAATATCAAGGAGATTAAAAACTGAAGCTGAAAAGTTAAACTTCAAATTTCAGAGACATAACATTCCCAGTAAAACTTAAAGATGTCGATGTATGAGAGAAACAAAAATGTGTCAATAATTATTTAAAGTTTTACTTACTTGAAAGAATTATTTCCTCTGAGAAAAAAAAGGTAAAAAACGAAGGTGCCATATCACTTTCATTCTGAACAAATGTGGAAAATTCTTCCCACGTCCTCATGATGTTACATTTTTGGAGTGAGTCCTGCGTCGTTTTCGCGCTGTCGTTTGTTTGCCATGGATCTGGAGCTGGAGAGAGAATTTTTAAATAGTTGTAGAGAAGATTCAGTAATTGGCATTTCACTTGAGAGCGATCTGTGCAGCACCAGGCGGATACCAGTTTATGACCATGGAGCCACAAATGGAGCCACGAGGTCACGTATTTCTTCCTACTTGCTGCTACTATCTTTCTTACTGTTTAAGTTTGTGTGCTTGTGGTGAATTTTGTTATTTTGATTTTGGGGTTATCGTTATCTACTTAAAGGTATTCTGGATTTTAAAATTACCTTAAAACTTAAGGAAATGGCTAAATTCCAGTATGTTACTTGATGGGAGATTTAACCTCTTGAAATAAAAGCTGTTCTTGCGAAGTTTTTAAAACATAAGGGCGAGCGACTGGTAAACTTATGAAATTTCAAAGGAACTGGAAGAGTTTCCTTTTGTGTTTACCTAGCATACGAAATGTTGCCCTACGGGCCAATTTTATCCTTAAACAATCTCCATGCTATTGTTAGCTACCTAACTATCTACGCTTGAGTGCTTTTCCTACCACGGTTTTCATCTATTTTTCCTTTATAAGCCTCTTAAAGAAACTAACTTGGGTGAGTGCAGCTCACTATTTTAATGACGTGATCATTTCAAACACCAATTAAATATCTGTTCTATGAAGATGAACTAAAATTTAAGAATTATCAAAACGTAATTAATAATCTATTTGTAATATATCCAGATTTCGAATCAACTTTACAAAATGTGCATTCTTGTCAACGAAATCCAAGCTCATGTTTTTCAATGAATATCCAGAAACATGAACCAAACAGTTTCTGTTGTTACACGAAATGTGAAGCAGATGAATATTCCCGATTAGAAATACACAGTGGTGAAGATGCTGCCCAAAAGTTTGTACAATAATTTAGGAGAAGAAACCAATATAATTTATAGTCTATTGAAAATAAATAAGGAAATATTTTAACCATTAGATAAATATGAACAATATAAAGAAGCCCCTAAGTGTTATGTGTGTCATGAACTATTCACGCAAAATAATTATAAAGTTAGAGATCATCATTTAACAAGTGACTACAGAGGAG
Organism: Platorchestia sp. MABIK; assembly: GCA_014220935.1. Classification (NCBI taxonomy): domain Eukaryota; kingdom Metazoa; phylum Arthropoda; class Malacostraca; order Amphipoda; family Talitridae; genus Platorchestia; species Platorchestia sp. MABIK. The sequence goes on along the minus strand of JACJUY010006398.1, from coordinate 44,347 downwards.
TAGCTCATTTAAAATATAATTTCAAGATTCATAATCCTAGTTTTGTACCAAAGGTTATGCGTAATTTATCCAATTATGATGTTCATTTGCTTATAAAACCCCTATGAAAATTAGCTGGGAAGTTAAATGGCATTCCCAAAACAGATAAGAATATGTTAGTTTCACACAAACAATAAAAGTTTATACTTATCTATATGTAAGAAATCAGGATGAATAAAACATATCCCCAGAGACTTTCAGCTCTTGGGCAGCTACATGTTTTTATCTTCGTCTCTAGATGAACTTTCGAAGATTTTATCCAAGCAAAAGAATTGTCAAAGTTTGTTCCAATGATGAACAGTTTAATTTTAGTTTTTATTTAGTTTAGTTTCATTTAGTTTAGTTTAGTTAACAGTTTTAGTAAAGGTATATATCCGCATGAATATATAGGTAGTTATGAAAAAATGCAATGTGAGAGTTTACCTCATAAACGTGAATTTTACAGTGAGTAAAAAACAAACAAATCACAGAAAGCGAATACCAGCATGCATTCAAAATTTGGAAATCATTTAATTGTAAAACATTTAAAGACTATCATAAAATTTATCTTAAAGTAGACACTTTATTTTTGACAGAAGTGTTTGAAAAATTTCGAGCAACATATATGAAAACATACTCTCTGGATCCAATGCATTACTTCACAGATCCAGGACTCTCCTTCCATGCGTTGCTTGAACATACAAATACAGAATTAGAATTGCTTCAAGATCCTTATATGACTCTGTTTATTGAAAAATTAATAAGATGTGGAATTTCGACAATATGAACGCGATATACGAAAGCAAACAATCCAAATATTCCAGAAACATTTGATAAAGGAAAACCAAAACATTTTATCACCTAAATAAGTGTAAAAAACTTATATATTTGAGCCATGAGACAAGCATTGTCAACTGGAAACTTTAAATAAAAAGATCAAAGTTGAAACGTTGAGAAGATAAAGGTTATATATTAGAAGTTAATTTATCGCATCCGGTAGAATTACATGTTATTCATAATCAAATGCCATTAGCGCCAGAAAATGCAATAATTGATAACGTATACAAATTTGTTCCACACCTAGGTAGACGGGAAAAATGTTGGAATTTGATTAGTTGTATTTTGGTTCAGGAGGGGGCCAAGTGCGAGAAGTTTGGAGCTCTTGAAACTGGAGTGTTGACTGTTGGCACTATTTAATGGGAACGTAAGTTGTTGGAATAGGTCAGGGTCAAATAACTGCAGATTGTTTTAAAAACTGTGGGCATGGTTATGAAGCAAAATGTTTAATGGAGGTATATCTACGTGATCGTGAATGTTTTTGATGAAATTTGATCCAGGCGATTTGTATTGGTGAAAAATCTGAGGGGTTTGTCCTGTACTTTTTGTAGCTTAGAGATGGCAGTTGGAAACATTGTTTGAAGAGAGGTATTAGTGGATAAATGAGTGCTGATTTTACAAATGCTAGGTATAATTTTCGTTTGGTTGTGCGTGAGAGATGCGTAAATCTGCATGGTTTGCTTAGATTGCAGCATCCTATTGCTTGTATTGCTATTTGAGGTGAAAAACCGTATATTGAAAAGTTGAGACCCAGTACTTTACCATTATTTGGAAATGGGAAGTGCTGATTGTCAATGAAAATGTCAGAGGTTTTGTATCTACTGATAGGAGTAATTTTGATTTTTTTGCCATGATAGAGAAATGGTCAGATGGTGTAATTGGCCCAGGTCGGAGGTGGATATTATGGAAGGCATTTGGGTTCTGTAGTACAATATCTGGTGCGGTGGTACTTCTACGAAAACAAAACAAACATCGGCATCTTAGGATGCTTTATTTCCAATCAAGCCTGATACATTTGATCTTAAGCATTGGTTTTTCAAATGTCTAATAACTAACACTATATATAGGACACCATGACGGTTCCCCCGTGAAGCCGGTACCCATTTCCGACACCTGGGTTGAGTGGGTATTGTGCTTGAGCTCTCCCTTATACCCAACGGGGAAAATCGCCGCGCCAGTGCCGGGATACGAACCCGGGCCTCCAACATGCAAGGCCGATCCCTTAACCACTGTACCACCGCGAGTGATCATCGTTGGAAAGTACGGGCCTACATGGATGCATTTATGTCTTTCTATGAGGTAGTGCAAATGATTTTCTCTACTGTTGTTATATGCGGGCCCGACAGTTCTGTGTGCTACATTGATATCTCCCATGAAGAACACCAGGTGTGGTCAATTGAATAAGGTATGAAAATCTGCAAAATGAAGATAGTCCACTCTTGGTGGGGTGTATGTTGTGCCTATTGTGATTGATCCCTGGAGTGATTCAAATGTAACTGCCAGCATGTCTAAGTAAAAGTTATATCGTGCAGTTTCAATGGAGTGTTTTTCATTATTGGTTTGGCGACTGCTGCAAGTAGTTCGTTATTTTTATTTACGTAGAAGGTGTTGTAGTTAAATATTTGCATGTGATTGTCTCCTGTCAAACTGTGGTCGTTAATCAGAATAATGTCAAGATCTATCTGGTTGTAAATGTTTGTTAGGGCATTTGTTATTTTTCCAAGATTGTGCGACACTGTCAGTTTGAGTGAGCATTTTGAAGAGGCAATTTTCTTAGGTATTCGACTGCTGTGAATATTGATTAGTATCTTGGCAACGCTATGAATTGTTCATGTGGTCTATGTTAATTTTTGTTCTGGTAAATTGAACTCGTTTAGAAAAACATACTTTCATACTTTCAAAAACTTACTTTCTAAACGTGGCTGATTTGATTTCCTGAACTGCAAATTTGCGTCCTTTATCATTGTCTCCTACATACCAGTCAGCGTTTGGTTCGTTTGGGATTGGTGACCTGTGTTGGAAGTTTCGGTATAGTTTGAAAGGAATGTTATGTTTGTTGTCGATTAGTATTGTTGAGTTGTCCATTTCGTCGCTTATTCTCCTTTTCTGTCTTAGTTCGGCCTCTGTAAATACTTCTACTTGGGTGTCCATTGTCTCTTCTATTGAATGGTGTTCTGGTGAAGTTGCTTGTGTGGTGTGGCTGTCTTTGTTTCCGTAATAAAAGTTAAAGAGGGCAGTTGAATCACGGTCGGGGAAGGATGTGTCAATGTCGAAATTGTCTTTGAGGGATTTGGACAGTATTTCACCAAATTTCTTTGTTCTATCAAGTGCGTCGATATGTGCTTCCAGGATTAGAGCTGTGAGTTTGATGTGTGCTTGGTTTGTGAGTATCAAGGTGTGCTGTGGTGGATTTGTCTGTTGTATTGCATGTTTAGTTATTTCTGCATGAGTGCTAAGCGTTTGCTGTTGTTGTTTCAGTTCCCGTTGCTGTTGTTTCCTCTTCCCGTTTTTGTTTAATGATGTTTTTCCTGTATGGACAGCCAGCTGCAAGTGTTCTGTGGAGACCTCTACAGTTGAGGCATTGCTTTAGAGTATTTGTACAATTCTGGTATGAACGATCTTGTGATGATCATTAGGAGCAGAACTGAGATCTTTGTGTGCACTGATACGTAGGGTGGGCTTCAAACTTGTAACCAGGGTTGCGGAGTCGGAGGAATAAATTTGCGACTCCGACTCCGCCTTTTCAGAATTTTGCGACTCCGACTCCGACTCCACCTTTCCAGAATTTTGCGACTCCGTCTCCGACTCCGACTTCGACTCCGACTCCACCTTTCCAGAATTTTGCGACTCCAACACCGACTCTACCTGATCACAATTTTGTGACTCCAACTCCACCTATTCACAATTTATAAGATCAATAGTACTATTTGCAGGGTGTTGTTATCTGTACATATGGTTATTATGATCGTTTTTACGAACAGCTTTTAAATTGGCAATAGAATGTTAAAAATCAAGTTTTACAAATATATATCAACTAGTGTACATGATTCTTCAAAAATGATGGAATCCGATAGTTTCATTTAAAAAATGTCGCAAGATATCGATGACAAACAAATAGATTCACCCTAATAGCACACGAGATTAAAATATTCTTGTACTTGTGCACTGGTGAAACTTATATCACAGATACGGTCATTTAGCACCATTATGAACGTCACAGACGCACACACCAACAAGAAAGCAACAACTGTGTATTATATTTTAAATTATTATTAGCAAAAAAGTTTTCAACAAATTTGTCATGCCTTTTTGCAACGATAAGTTGCATTTTCTCAACATTAGATTCAATTTTCTAGTAAAAGTTTTTACATATAAACAAAAGTGAGCAGATGCCAGGTTTTTCACATCATTTGAATGGTATTTATGACGTCATCCAATCAAGCTGATTCCCATTCTAATAAAATGGGGAAATTGCACACAAAAACGAATATTTATCTATAAATTGATGGAGACACCTAGCGTTTCCTTATATTTGTAGGGTATTTTTTTTTGTGCTGAGAAATTTCCACCATATGTTGAAAACTCAAAATAAATCAATTTTTACGAATGATAAAATGCCCAAAACTCCTTAGTTTTGAAATTATAAGGACTTAAAGAAACTTTGAAACCTAAAGTGTGATACGACGTTCGCGACAATGTTAGCGCTACCTATTTCACTTCAAATTAATCCAAGTTAAGCTCAATTTAATCCAAGTCAAGTTCATTTTAATCCAAGTCGAGTTCATTTTAATCCAAGTCAAGTTCGAATTAATCCAAGTCAAGTTCAAATTAATCTAAGTGAAGTTCAATTTAACCCAAGTCAAATTCAAATTAATCCAACTCTAAATTAAGTTAAGAATTAACACAATCACTCGTTAATTAGAGCATTTTTTGCATTTAATATGTTTCTATTAGATATGATGAGCAAGACAATCGTTTTTTCTTCAGCAAAGAGTACATAAAACTTCCGCCTGTGTTACAATCTAAAGACAAGCGGTCGTAAAATGTCACAAGTCCCCAGCATCAGGAGGCAGAATGTGATTCAGATCTTTGACCGGCGTAAAAGACACCAGTCAAATATAAATCATAACTAGTACACTTTGTATTGTACAACTCATTGAAGTAATTTTAAAATTCTACATTAATGGTAGCATGCATCTATTCAAATTTTTATGTTCAAAAGATAATTTTATGTTACACATAGCAGTATCAGGAATTTATTTACACTAATTTTTAAATTCACATGGGTGAAACTTCATTTTATCACATGTATGAAATAATATGCATGAGAATGCATAAGATTACTATTGGACGTTATGTAGATCTAATTTTTAAGAGCAATATACAAATGCGATTCACTGAGTACTTATGTACGATTCCGTTTGAGTACAATTTATAGAAGTACATTACTACACTCATACATTCCTGCGTTAGCATTGAAAATGTTGCCATCCCATCAATTTGATAGGCCAAGGCAAATATGTCATCTATGTCAATGAAAAAATTGTAGCTTCTTTTTACGAAAATCGTTTGGACGAGCTAAAAAAGGACTTCGTTGTAACATTTTTTGATGAATTAAATCTACATATCGTCCAATGATAATTTTATGTGGTAGCATGTTTATATGATTTTAAACATGTGATACAGTGAAATTTCACGCAAATAAATCTCTATTTGAGTGTAAATAATTCATCGATATACTTCTATATGTACAGTATGTGTAACACAAAATTATCTTTTGAACATAAATATTTGCATGAATGTAAACTGCCATAAATGTAGAATTTTGAAACAACTTTAGTGAGAAGTATGATAAGAAGTTTTCATAATTGACTTGTATCTTTTACGCTGCTCAAAGATCTGAATCACACTCTGCCTCCTGATGCTGCATGGAGAGAGCACATTTTACGATGGCTTGTCTTTAGATTGCTACACCGTAAACCGGCAGAAATTTTATGTATTTCTTGCTGAAAGGAAAAACGATTGACTTCCTCATTACATACAATAGAGGCAGATTTCGTACAAAAAACGCTCAAATTAACGAGTGATTATGTCAATTCTTAAATCAACTTTGGGTTGGGATAATTTGAATTTGACTTGGATTAAATTGACCTTGACTTACATTGAAATGAAGTGAAAAAGGTGAAGTCATGATAGTTCTTACCCCACTGAAACAGTGTTTTTGAAATTTTTACAATGATAACTGCAAGCATTTTACGGTTACTAAAAGTATCTGCAATTTCAAGCTATTAAGCATTGAATAATGGTTGAACGTTTTGTTAATTTAATCAAATAGCTACTAAAGTTACTCAGTGATTCAGTGATGACCTAGTGTTAATTTCCTAACGAACATTTATATTGCAAATTTTTCGTAATGGTAAAATGCTTGCAGGTTTTATCGTAAAAATTATTAAAAAAATGTTTTACTGCGGTCGGAATCATCAAGACTAGCGTTAACATAGGCGCGCACGCGATCTCCTACTTTGAGTTTTAAAGTTTCTTCAAGTCCTTATAACTCGAAAACTAAGGAGTTTTGGCATTTTATCATTCGTGAAAATCGATTTATTTTCAGTTTTTGTACGTATTATTGAAGTTTTTCCGGACAAAAAAAACCTAAATAGTGTGGATTTTTCTAATCAAATAAAATCTCAAGTGTCTCCTTAAACACAGAAATACATAGATTTGGGTATTTCCTGTGCATAACTTTTATGTTATTACAATGTTCAATTCAGTATTGAACAATAAAATTGGTTGTTTGGTCTGCCTTTTTCACGCTCTGAAACGATGCTTAATGACCGTATCTGTGAGACGCGTTTTATCAGTGCACAAGCACAATAATATTTTAATCGCGGGTAGAATTAGGATGGATTTACTTATTTGTCATCCACATCTGAAACATTTTTTGTATAGCGACAAATCGAATCCCGTCATTTATGACGGGTCGTGTACACTATCATATATATATATATATTACTGACAGTTGTCTTCTGCGCAGGCAAAGGAGGCAGTGCATACCCTGATAAGCATAGGTAAGTATCAACAGTTTTTCCTATTCCTAAGTGTGCTCCGATTCAACGAAATTACAACAGTTGATTCAATTACTAAGCTTAAAATCCCGAAAATTATGATATATCATACATACATGTGAATAAGGTAGGCAAGATATGCACACCGCCTTTTATTCTCTGTACCTACACTATGCGGGGTAACAATGCAGAAAAGGTGACATTATTGCTCAACACTATATCATATCGCAGCTATAATAAGTAAAAGTTGTTCCGCTTTCGTCGCAGGGGTTTGATGTTTTCGGAACGTTTTATTTACGAATAAAAGCCACTTTTAGCTTCTTTGTGTGCAATATGATACTATCTTTTATTCTCTTTTTACTTTTTCCTATTTATTTGACACTTTCTTATTTTAATAAACGTCCACGTTCTTTTCATTTTGTATTTGTGGTGAAATTTGGTACGTTTTCAGCAAAAAAAATTGCACTATCGCATAAATGCAACAATCATTGCAGCAGAGATGGGCATTGCTTTCAGTTACAATATGTGTGTGATTAAGTGAAGTATTTGCTATTGTTGTGGTATTTTTTTACTGCAGTTCTTTCACACTGTATTTTATTTTTTCAAGTGTCTCAATACCGATTTTGATTACCTCACAAAATTTCCAAAAATTTCTTTAGAAAAAGTCATAAATTACATTATGCTGAGAAACAGACACTATTTCAGTTCTTAAAATTGTGAAAACATTGTTATTTAAATCTCCATTTCAGCGCATGCTTACTTAGAAACTGGGGAGTGATCAGAAGATAAAATTAAACATGAAAATGGAATGTTAAAATACAATACAGTTCTTGAAGAACCAAACAAAATTCAAGGAATGACTTTAGAAATGAGCAGAAATTTTCATTATTAACACATGTTAACTTAACCTAAAGACAAGGAAGCAAACAAAACAAAGAACAAAATTTTAAGTACATAGAAACTATATATAGCTGAAAAAATCAACTAATAATCTAATTATTAACATCAAAATAAGCTAATTGAATTTTGATTATCATTAGCGATTACGTAACCTGAAAATTAGAACTCTTTATGTATCAGACCATAGCTTCAGGTTTCAACAAAGACCAGTCATTGTCAATGTATCAGCCTAAAGACTAGAAATATTTGTGATCACGACATAACTTCTGGTTACTGCTAAGACTAGTCATTATCAATCAATACACCAAAGCATAACCAAAAGAAAGTCTAGAAAAGATCGTTATAAGGAACCATTGGTATAGAATACAGACGCAGTAGGAGCGTACTGAGTTACCACTCTTAAGGTGAGTACAATGTATTACATCAGCTGCGCTGTTCTGCAAGTAACTTGCAACACATTAACTACTAGCTTCTAGGTCCTATGTATTAATTGAAGGGGGAGTGAGAGAAACAGAATGAATTTGCGATGCTTTCAGTTACTAATTCCGGCTTTATCACTGAAATATATGCATTATTGCTCCAGTATGAAAATTATACTCCGCACTTGTAGGTATCTCATATATATGTGTGTGCGAACCCACAATGACTAGATATCAATGTCGATTGGCCGTATTAGGTGATTGGTATAAATATGCTGTTTCGAGTCTCGAATAAAATAATCAATAAAAACATTGCGAATTTTTAGCTTTTCAGTAAAGTATTTCAGCTCTGCTTTGTTTACTTTCGGTTTTAAACAATTATAAATAATTTTTGCAAAATTTACAATCGAAGACACCAGAAAATAGCGACTCCAACCTCGACTCCACCACATCCGAATGAACGACTCCGACTCCGACACCGACTCCACACACATTCAGAAAAGCGACTCCGACTCCGACTCCGACTCCACACACATTCAGAAAAGTGACTCCGACTCCGACTCCACCCTAAAACATGCGACTCCGGCGACTCCGACTCCCGACTCCGACTCCGCAACCCTGCTTGTAACATTTGTAACAAATCTAGATGTGTGTATATTTCTCCTCTTTTAGGCAGTCAGTTCACTTTTTTCCATTTTTCATGCCCACTCGAAATGATATTTTTTAATATCTGCCGAAACAAGTAATTCTATTATCCCACGATGTCAAGAAATCCAAATCTTATATGGCATGTACATGTAAACTATCATAAGTGTTTCAACCCACGAAGTTCATTGTCTTTATCGTTTTCATGAATTAACAAGCGCTATTCAACCTAAATAAACCGATATATTTTATGTCCTTCCTCCCTTTTTTGCGCCAGCATCAAACTCGACAGTCATGTTACTTCTGTATGTTTATCAATTACAGACATTTTGCATCATATTTCGGATAAAATGTGACTTTTTCTAATTTGAAGCCCTAATAGGACATTCATGTTTTCTTCTCTTATTCACGTCTATTATTATTCTTGTTAGGCTTGTGTATTGCAAATTATCAGTCGTGGGCGTTGCAATAAGTAAAGCGATAATGTGATATCGCTTTAACCGAAAATTTTTCTCTTATCGTTTATCGTAAGACTGGAAAAATGTATCGCTTATATGTGTCGCTTTCAAATTCCCTGCGATAAATCCAACGGTAACGTAGAAGACGAAAAACCGTTATGGAGGGATGTTACAGACTTGCTGCGGCCCGCGCTTCTGTTGTCACCAGGGTTGCCAGATTGGCTTTTTCAAAGCTAAATTTCCGAAATCTGGCTTTTTATCACTCAAAAACTCTGGCTTTTTGGGGACCTTTGTTGGCTTAATATGGGAATTTTAATCTGGAAACTCTGGTTGTCACTGTTTCTTTGAATCGCCCCCCAACTGGAAGCATCTGATCTCAACTCTGTATTTCATAGTGCTACCACCGATCCAAAGCTTCTTTGTGTGCTAAAATTTATACTTACTTCATTCTTATTGTATATTGTTATTTTAACTAAATATCTGGTTAATATTTATTAGTTTCAAATATTTTTTGCTTTTTGAGGTGCGCCTCGCGCGTGCCTTTCATTCGTATGAACGTCACGTGATTTTGTGTTTTAATTTTTCCTTTTCAGGAAATCGTTTAGGTATTTGCTCTTCATATTGCGTTATTAATTAGTGTCACGGCGGGTGCGTTTCAGGGTTCGAGAATAGGGAATTTAGTGATTGGTAAGTTTCAAAATGTCAGGCAAGAGGACAGTGGAGGACTTTTTCCGCTTGAAGGCCAGCAGCAGTGATGTGACTCAGAAAAGGAAGCGGAACTTTTCCGAGAGTTCGGGATCTGTGGACATTCCCACCATCTCCCGCTCGAGCTCCCTCATGTCCCTGGGCATGTCCCTGAGCCAGAGGACAGTTATTAAGTAATATATGGTGTTTTAATTGTAAAAAAGAGATTTTTAACTGCAGAAGTAACAAAAAATGAGTATTTTTGGATTTATTGCTTATCGCATTAAGGTATCTTGGAAATTTATCGCTCGATCGTTCTGGGACTTAGCGAAAAATTGTGGCTTTATCGTTATCGCTTTCCCGCAAAATTTATCGCTGCCCACCACTGCAAATTATCATATCATTTCTTACCCTCTAGAGTATATTATGATAACCCCACGTAGGTGGTTGATTCCACGTATTTCTCCAATAATGTTGTACTTGGGAACCGTTGTAGAACAATCGTTTTCATGTTTCTGACTCAGGTAGACTGTTTTGTGCCACTATTATTTGCATGGAAATATCAGGAATTCGTGGCGTGATAAAATATATTTTCACCGAGTCCCTTGATTGGAATAATAGTTTATGCTGACTGGTTTACGCTGATATTTGCACACATGCTTACTTATGTATTTGTGTACGTATGCACGCTATGCTATGTGTGCGTATATGGGTGTATGTGTCCCTACCTAACACATCATTTCACTTCATTGTTGTAAAGCATTTATAAAAAATACACATATTGGTTTTGTGATCACTCATATATGATAAATAAGATGCTTCTTAACCGATGATCATTTCGTTACAATATTTAATTAAACATCGTTACAATATTTCATTAGAAATTGCAAGCTGCAACACATTCTGAAAAGTAGTTGCGAACCTCCTTTGCTCATTATTGTATATTTCAGTACATTTCGCAGCATTTTTGCGGAATGCAAATGTATTATGATTTCCTCGATCCACAGGTATGTATTTGTGTGTGTATGCGTGTTAGGTGTATGTCTGAACATGGGTATTACAGTACTCGTGTGTGTGTGTGTGTATCATATAAGTGTATTTACTTTTAGATATTTTACAAACCAATGATGTAACATCATTGTTGTACCATCTTTTATTGGAAATGAACTGTTTTCCTGTTCGCATTGATATGATGTGATTTTAGTGTGAAACATATAGAAGCCCTCCCTGAGAATTCGTTATGCTGTTAAGGTATCTGATGTGACTATTTTTATTACGTGAGTGTAGTTTTTATTTTTTATGATATCTGTGACTTTGATCCAATTGTTTTGGTTTTCAATTTCTTCCATGATTTCCTCTGGCAGTCTCACTCCAAAGTCGAAATTTATTTGTCATACAAATATTGTTCTTTTTACTTTAAGGTCTGGGAGAATAACAGGAACTAGATTAAGTTTTTTGAAAGCTTGGGTAGCCTTTGGAGGTTTTAATTTGTCTATGGAATTGGCGTCGTCTGTAATGGCCTAATATCCGTTTTTTGTGGTGGTTAGCTGCATAAGAGGATCGTTGAGTTCCTTGAACGTGGTTCCGAATATTTTGACTTTGTCTGTAGATTTGGAATTGTTTATTGTTTTAAGTTGGATGCTAAACGTTGGTGATTTGGACGTGCGAGTAGTTGGAATTGATGCCAAAGGCTGATCCGGAGGAGTTTGTGGCACAGAAGCCTGTCCAGACCTGGCAGAAAAAGAAGCTGTTCGGTTCCTCGAGGTGGACAGAGACGGAGGATGAAAAAGAGGGGCCCTGGGTGGTCGACTCCCCTGTCCACCACCACCTACCCCGCCCCTCCTCTCCGCTCAGGGTAGGGGCGTAGCAGCGAAAACGAGGGCTTCAAGTACACAAGCTAACCAAGATCACAAAAAAAATGCAAAAAAAGATGGAAAACAAGATATAAAACAGAACAAGAAAATTAGTTGTAGGGCAATCGCCCCCTACTTGGCTGCAATAACTTCCCTCACCTCTCACTGCAAGAGTAATAAGTAATTCCTTATGTAACAGAAGACGAGTAGTTCCCAAGAGAACCAAACACTTCTCCAGGTAGAGTTCACAGCAGAGAACGTCCACTCGGTACAGTTGCCGGAGTGGCAAGACTGGCCGAGCTTCTATGTTATATACCTGTGGTGCCCGGAAAATTCCAGAATAATTAATACAAATCTGGAGTTGAATAATAAAGTAAATTATGTATCTTTCTAAAAGCCTTTTATTAAAAAGACAAAATACTAAATAAAGCCCAACCGTCTTACGAGACCAGTTGCGCAAGACGTTGTGGCAACATTCGCGCTCTTCAAGCATTGTTCGTGGCTCAGCGGTCCATTAGATCGCCTGCCGTTGCCATGTGAAAACCAGATCTTAGGTGAGTTGCTACTCTCGTGTGATTTCATTTTTGTGCTTAGGATCAGGTTTATTTGTAATCGTTTTAGTCAGTGTAAATGTCCAATTAGGGTATTATTGAAATAACTACTACTGAGGTGCTAAGTGTTTTTGTGTTCAAGTGTAATTAATTTACCGATGCCAACCACGGTCGTAATTTGTGTTGTTTTCACAACTACGTAGTTAGTCAGCACCTTAGGAAATTATAATTGGTGATTACTATCATGTAACTGGAAGATTTCACCTTGAGTGTTATTATTTTATTAATGAAACTCCTAATGATAACCTTGTAATATTCAAGCTATGGCTGATGAGGATTTATTTAAAAATCACGTCAAATTAGTTAATTGACTAAATATGGCAGGTGCCTGTACATTGGCGCCGCAAGAATCATTTAATTCATTTCCTGTTTAATTTCGTCATTTGATCATTCAATCATTTAATAATACAACGTGCATCTATAGTCAGTATAATGATTTAATTAGTCGTGACGTCGTGTGAGGTACTATATTTTATTGTTCTGATTTATCCCATCATTGCAGGTCTACTCCAAGCTACCAACTTTACCTCTACATTTTACCCACGTCATTCGATTTTACCTTCACTCTTTGTATTTTATCATTTTATACACTTTTACCTTTTGTCTCGTGATTACACGACCAATATTCAAACCATTAAACTTATGTCTACGGCCTATGTGTTACTATCCCCACTAGCCAGTAGACACGACAAGCAATACTAGGGCGGCTTCAGCCAGAGCATTGAAACCCCCTCATACCTTCGTTTTGGACGCACAATTATCCCACCGAGGATGTATCATTGTTGTAGATGTCCTCCTTTTTACATCGCATTGTTGCACATCGCTGTTATGATTGCTGTCATCTCTTTAGTCATCGTGACATCATTTGTCACTTTCTTTTATTTTATTAATCAAAGTTTAATGAGATTTTTCTACGTTCACGTCGTAATTAATAACTGATAGTCTTGCTGCCGCCCCAGTAGAGGAGTTATAAGCCGTGACAAAATTTCGTTGATTAAAGTATTGATGTTAATTCAATCAATTATGTATGGTAGCGCAGCCTTCAACATAGACGATAATCTATCTCCATCCTTAATGTGAAATTTACGAGACTTGAATCACATCAATTTGTTTATTACCTAAAAGATAGTTATAAATCATCTGAGCGCGGCAGAAAAATTGTCCGATACATCAAAATGAATCTAACTCATCTAGTTTCCCTTCTAAGTGATATTACGTATGCATTTTAAGGCATAACATCAATAAACCTATGCACAGGACGATAATATGAGGGCCCTATAGGAAAATTTATATTTGGGTTAGACACTCCCCCCGTTCGTGGATTCCGTTATGATGATTCTAATGGGCTCCGTGACTGTTTTACGTTAGTAAGTTTTTACACAAGTTGCGCATATCAGTCAAAACAAAGTAAAGCCCGGCCCCGAAGCGCAGGCAGGAAGAGAAGCACTTTCTCTCTTAGTTACAGCCACGAGCCTTCTGACGCCTGGCGTCCCCACAGGAGGGCAGCTCACCTCACGTTTGCCTTTGCACGATGATTTTCCAACGGTCTTAAGACAAATTAATTTCACAAAAAAGCGGTTGCGTTTGAGTCTAGCGCATTGAATTATACTCGAAATAGGAACATCGATTCTCGATAATTGGAGTGGTAATCTAATTGACATTAAACTGTCAAATAACGATGTAAATACTAATGATACCATAACCTTCCCCGATGTCGACGTTAGGCAACCTCTTTAGCTGGACGATGCTCTTGTTCCTTCGTACTCGTGGAGTGGCCTCGAAGTCGATGTGAAGAAGCTGATATGAATATTCACCAGCGCGAATATCGAAATTCCTCAGAGCTGGTTTGATCAATTCAGACAAGTGGAGCGTCCTCCTTTGAATGATTGTTCCTCATACGTCGTGATCAGAACCACGACAATACTGCACCCCGATATATAGCGGTAACTCGCTGAGCACGCGTCTCCGTTGATTGGTGATTAGGTGGCGCCTCGAAGCTCGCCGCTGCTCAGGGGGGCGCCTCGAACTCACCGCTGCGCGGGGTGGCGCCTCGAAGCTCGCTGTTGCGCGGGGAGGCACCTCGAAGCCCGCTGTTGAGCGGGGTGGCACCTCGAAGTCCACTGTTGCGCGGGGTGGCGCCTAGAAGCTTGTGTGGTGGTGCACGTGCGAACGGCCTGTTGAGACCACCACAGTTCCTAGGTTAGATGAAGGCTAAGTACTTCCTACTTTTCCTAATACTACTAACTCATTCTATCTATCCTCCTGTGTTTCATTGCTCTTGTTTTCTCTTCTCTTGCTTAGTCACCATCTAGTTAAGCGTGTTCAGAGCTAGAAATTTTCTTGAGAGGTGAGTGCATTTGTATTGATGTGTTGGAGTCATGTATTGTGTTTTAACTGTGGTGTAATGCTTATCGGATAGGTTATCATTGGCTCATTTACTTCTACTTCATATCCTATTTGATGGTGTACTAATGATATAGTTGCTAGCTACTGTAGGTATATAACAGGATACTATTGCACTATTATAATTTGATTGGATAAAACTTGTAAATCTGTTCTTCAACATGTAAAAATGAATGGTGTACATAAAAAGCTAGCCCCCTGAATTGTAATTTTATATTGACCATCGATATTGTGTTAAATATTGCACACTTCGTTCTGCAAAGCTTCTCGATTTATGTTTAACTAATTCGGAATAATTCAATTTAATTTAAATTCTTTTTGGTCTTTACACGTGCTTGAAACAATATTCGACCACTTGTTACAATCGTTTCTATTTTTTTGAGCAAAATTTCCTCCGCAGGTCTTTTTGAAAGTCATTGTTACATTGATTTACGTTTCGTTGTAAATTACCCTAGACGATCCTCGTCTTTATCATTGATGAGTCAGATAAGTTGGTCCAAATTACCTTTTGTTAATTCAATTAGTTCAATTCGACTGGTAGCCGATAGTCATTGAATAAATAATATTGTCATCCATAAAACATATCGCTAATGTTCTTGTTCTTCGCCAGGTTGCAGCTTTCGGAACCTTAAGTTTTCACCTCACGGTACCATTTTCTCATAAACACACAAACTCATAAATTCAAATCATAACTTGCGAGAACCAATTATTTACCCCAATATCAGGATAGTTTCAAGTAGAAGGAGGAAGACGATAACACCAAACACTTCAGTAACACTCTAAGTATTCCGTTGCCTCATCCTTTCCTCAATACTACCGAAATGTTGCACTTTTTTAATTTTATTAGAATGTTCAGTAATTACCGCCCACGGTCATACTTGAGAGTTTATTTAGACTTTAGTTTAAGCTTAGAATCATCTGGTTTATTGAATATGTTAAACACGGCCACCCCAGAGTGGGAACCACGCAACTTGATGCTGAATGACAGAGTTCTGAGGTAGGATCTTGAGCAGGTGCCATAGGGTAAAATGAAAGTATAGAGTTGCGCCCGGGAGATCAAGAAAAGCTCTCTGGAGGATCAGCTTCCGTAAGTTAGGCCAAGAATATTGGTGTAAGCCCCACTGCACTAGCACACGAGAGAAAATGACTTAGCAGCACACTCTCGTTTGGAGGAAAAATAAGCTGTGGCAATAGTACTGCCAGACTTTGATATATTTGAAGATCGTACTCGTCAAAAAAATCAATTATCAAAGTAAATATTTTAATTTTATAAGTTTTGCACAAAATCAGTCACTCAATTAAAGAATTTTGGAATTCATTAAATTACCCCAAGAAAAAATGGAAGAGAAATGAGAGAATTGCGAATGACATTTAAATTAATAAGGTCCAATGCCACAAATGTGTTGTTGACATTACAGAATTCATGGATATATTCCCTGAAAACCGCAATCAAATAGTGATTCATGGGCTACAAGGTAATTAGATGCTCATACCTCCTAAGTTCCGAAATACTGGTCTGAGCGTGCATTTAGGTATATGGATATGTGTGTCTTTCGGCTACTCATGAGTGTGATAAGAAATTTTAAAGATTCTGAAAAAAGACTTCGAAATTCATGATTTCGAAATTCACTCTTTCAAAATGATTTCACTGCATTTTCTTTATTTTATTCCATTATTTTATCTAATCCTAAATAAAGGTGCAAAGATACACGTCTTAAATCTCATTATTTATTTAGGAAAGTCATTGAATAAAATTTCTAAACAATTCGACTTCCAGGGTCATTATCAACCTGGAAACAAGTAGAAAAAAACTAGTCAAAGCTCAAATTTACACCAATCACGAAAGAAAAAAGCAAAAACAAAAAACAACATGAAAGGAACTAAATTAAAATGTTCAGTATTAAAATTACGTTAATAGTAGAGGAAAGGCAGATTGCATATCATTTAAAACAGGTTTTTCTTTNAAATGTGCAAGATATAGATTATTTTGCACGGGACTCTGGTAAGGAGCAAGGCTGGATTTGCGACAAATTAGCTGATATTGGGGCAGTGAAAATATCATTATCGGGACAATATGTTTTACCAAATTCAACCTGATGTCAGGAATTGAGTATCAAGCCAATGTCATTGTAGGGAACACCTTATTGACAAATCAATATTGACATAATAATTTGTTGAAATTGGGTTGATGATAATATTGTTATTGGGCCAATATATTTTTCCAACATCAAACGAATTTTCCAAAATAAGGTATTTCCCAAATGTTCATTTTGAATATCCAGTCAATACTGAGACTGTATATTGGCTCAAAATTAGGTTAATAAATTTTGCTACCTGGGTCATGAAATGGTATGCTAGGCGGACTAGGTAATATCCACACAGCACCCACTTTCGATTACGACTTGTTTGAGCTAGCGCGGGAAGGAAAATGACTTTGCTTGTGAACTCAGCTTTCTCATTTAATGTTGCGCAAAAGGAACGATGGCACAATCTCTTGAGGCTTGGTTGCAGACTCAGTCGGGGCCGAAGGACTCTTGACTGAAGAGATTCCGTATCCCAGACGTAGCAGGGCCGGCAGGCTTCTTGGAGGCGGAGTAGTGTCAAGTGTGGTGGCAATTGAGGCAATACGGCGAGTGAGCCAGTGAGATCATAGCATTACGTGTAGGTATAGTTTAAGTGCATACCTAGCGATTTAGGGCATGAATTCACAGAGTAAATGGAGTCATATTGGAGTGACGACGGGAATAGTGAATCTATGCACAGAGTGCGTGGAGTCGTATTGGAGTGACGACGGGAATAATGAAGCTATGCACAGAGTGCGTGGAGTCGTATTGGAGTGACGACGGCAATAGTGAAGTCTGGTGTAAATTTAAATGTGGATTACGGTCATAAAGACCCAGGTATGAAGTGTGTGTTGTAGGCTTCGGAGAATCTGCAATATACGTACAGCTGAATAATTTGGTTCACCGGAAATAAGAGCGCTACGCACAACTACCATTACAATGCATAATTCCACACATTCCAGTGACGCAACATAATTCTCTCTCCTAAAGCCACCAGCTACTAATTATTTCTTTGCAACTTAACAGTTGATAGGCGAAGGTTTAATAAGGTTAAAATAGCAGAGAATACTTTCCTCTCACTCGGAGGTGATTCTGAGCCAAATCACGACCATTCTATTTTATGTCAAGACGATTTTCAGAAACAAGCGGGTACAAATTCTTAACAAGGAAGATGTTCATCAAAGCTAATCTTCGCCAACTTTCCTAACATTAGGGAGAATTAAGAACACTTCACATTGACACAACGTAACTATCATAGCCACCAGAGAGAAAGAACTGACGCGTACTTACAACGCGCGCAACCTTAATCTTCTCAACAGTTTACAACCTAATTTAGACACGTCATCTTAAACTAGATTAATTCCTAATTAAGTGAACACGAAGGCACAGTGACTATCCTTAATTATAACACAGAACACATAATTTGGCTAGTATTCACAACATTGACTATGTTGACTTACGCGAAGACTAGATGCTTTCGACACGAAAACAGAGGAACAAGTGACGCTCCGAACTAGCTGCTCGATGTTGCCACACCGATCGTCTCAACTTTGAACATGGCGAACATGTCATGTTCGATGATAATTGTGTGAATCATTTGAAACATTAAGATTAGTAATTAAAAGTAAGAATTTATTAGTGATAAATTACAGTAATGTATTTTATGCAAAAAATTAAATTATTTAGTACATAAATGAGAATTTTTATGATATGTAGCTCATGCTACATTACCCCCCAAGGCACAGACCGAAAGGTCTACCCGATACAGTTATTTGTAGCGGAAAGGAGTACGAACTACCCGACCATGCCGAGTCTGGCGGTCGGAAAACGTCACCGAACGAGGAAGTTTTACCAACCGGGTCAGCACATTAAGGTCTGAAAGCGTTCTAGGAGTTGAAACTACTGCAGCGGGTTCAACTGGGGTGTCCAGGGACGCCGCTACTTCGGTAAGAAAGCCAGAGTTAGAGTCTACGATAGGCTGAGAAGAAACAGGAAGATAGAAAGGGTTACATTCCAGTTGGCTAGGCAGTAAGACAGCCAACCGAGAACCTAAAGATGGACGAGGCAAACGTGGCTCGGTAGAAACAGGAGACTGTGGAGGTGGCGAAAGGTTAGTGAGCGCACTAAAATCAGAGATATAGGCGGCTTTCAAACGGTCAATGCTTACAGAGTCGGAGGAACCAAATTTTTCAATTACGAAATATTTTGGTGTCCTTTTTTGTACTTTGAATGGACCCTCATAAGGGCGAGTCAACGTTGGTTTAATTCGATCGACCCGCACATAGACATGGGTGCAACTTTGTAATGCCGGGTCTAATTTGCCTTCAGAATTTGTCCTTCGTGGTGCAACGTACTTTATCTGTCGCATGCAATCTTTCAGACATTTAACATAAGCGGACTGATCAGCATGTGAAAACGAAGGCATTGGTTTAGGATCTACGATGTCGCCGGGAAGGCGTAAGGTTGTTCCATACATCATCTCTGATGCCGTACTGTTGAGATCCTGGCGATACAAGTAACGAATACTCAGGAGTACGACTGGAAGTCTGTCAACCCAATCATTACAGCAGTTAAGGCAACGCAGTGCACATTTCAAATCTATATGGACTCTCTCGATGAGTCCGTTTGACTGCGGATGATCCGCAGTTGTGCTCACATTCGTGCAACCTAAAGCTGCACTCAGCTCAGTCCAAAATTTGGAGGTAAACTGGGAGCCCCGATCATGCGNGAATGGCTGCTCTGCGGAGAGTCGCAGGCAAGTACAAACGAGAAAGTCGGTCAGCGTCACGGTACATTCCGTCAACGCAAGTGAAGTTTAGGGAGTTTTTATCAGATTTTAGGAGGTCCTGGAGTTCAGGGTCATCCTTCTGAACCCGAGCGATTTCGTGAAAGTTTAGTTCGCCATTGGGTTTGACAGCATTAGTTCTAGAGAGACAATCTGCAACTGTGTAATCACAGCCCTTAATAAATCTTATGTCAGTCGTGAACTGACTAATGAAAGACAGATGTCGAGCTTCTCTCGGGGAGTGTCGCTCAGAAGGCATGTGAATCGCCGAGGTTAGCGGCTTGTGATCCGTAAAGATCACAAACTGCCTCGTCTCTAAGGCGTATCGAAAATGTCTCACGGACATGTAGATAGCAAGGAGTTCCCTACCGAACGCGCTGTAACCACGCTCAGTGGGAGATAGTTTCTTAGAAAAGAAAGCAAGGGGAGAAGTTATTTGCGTACCGTTTGTTGCAACACTGCACCTACAGCGGTGTTGGATGCATCGACTACTAAACTGAATTCCGCATCCGAATTGGGGTAAGCGAGCTCCGTCGCTGTAGCTAGCTTAGCTTTGATTTCGTCAAATGCTTTAAGTGCTTCGGCATTCCATTTAACAAGAACGGATTTGCCTTTCTTCTTGGGTTCAAGCAAGTCTGACAAGGGGGCTAACGTTTGCGCACAATTTTTCAGGAACCTATGGTAGAAGTTAACAGAACCGAGGAATCTTCTAAGTTCCTTCTGGGTTTCCGGACGCGGAAAGTTCCGGATGGCTTCAACTTTACTAGGTAGTGGTTTAAGACCAAAGGACGAGATCTCATGACCTAAGTATTGCAATGACTGCTTACCTAATTCGCACTTATCAGGATTTATCAGTAACCCGTGATTGGCTAACCGTTCAAATACGATTCCTAGATGACTTCTGTGTAGCTCCGTTGTTGCGGATGCTACAAGAATGTCATCCAGGTATATAAACACAAAGTTTAGGTCAGAGAAAATTTCAGACATGTGTCGTTGAAAGGTTTGAGGTGCGTTACGCAGATCGTACGGAATTTTCAAGAACTCGAACAATCCAAAAGAAGTTATTACAGCAGTTTTAGGTATTGCGCTTTCATCAAGTGGTATTTGATGAAATGCGCTACACAGGTCTATTTTAGAGAAAATAACGGCCCCATCCAGGTTCGCACTGAAATCGTGCAGGTGCGGAATGGGGTATCGGTCAGGTTGAGTAACGTCATTTAACCTACGGAAATCGCCGCAGGGTCTGAAGTCACCGTTTGCTTTGGACACCAATAAAAGAGGGCTAGCCCAAGGGCTTTTGGAACTACGAATAAAGCCGTCATCGAGCATTTTCTGAAATTTGTTCTTGGCTCGCGCTAATCGATCAGGCGGTAAACGTCTCGCTTTAGAGTAAACTGGAGGTCCAGTCGTTACGATATGAGGGCTCGTGCTTGTGTTTCCGTTGTTAGAAACTAAGTTAGAGTTCGTTAAAGCAGGAAACTCAGCAAGAATGCGCTGAAATTCGCACTCAGGATTGAAAGCAATAGAGAAGGAGTGTAGCGAGTTTGATCGGGTCACTCCACAAACAGGAAAGGAAAACTGTGTACTTTCGTCCCTAATACATTTGTTTTTGACATCTACTACAAGTCCGAATTTGGCTAAGAAATCTGCCCCAATGATGGGCTCTTCTACTTCCGCGATTAAGAAAGTAAAGGTGAAGTTTCTTCTTAACCCCAGGCTACACGTGAGTGTTTTGGTGCCAAAACTCTTTATCGGCGTTCCATTTGCGGCTCTAAGATTCTCTACACCTGTCGTGTTATGATCCTTCGCCGTGGCTGGAATAATTGACACTGATGAGTCAGTATCGATCAAGAATCTGTATTTAGTCGAGGGATCATGGATCACCAATAAGCGAGTAGTCTGGGGGTTAGGCAACGCAGTACTCGCTACTGTGTGAATATTATGAATATTGAGGAGGGAATTGCAGGCCGTTACAAAGGCCCCGACGCTGTCGGCCNGCTGAGGGCCATAGTTATAATTTCCTACGTTGTCAACGCGTGAAAATCTACCTGGGTCTTGCTGAATTTGGGCCACACTGTGACCTGTTCCTATCTGACTTCTCTCGAAAGCTTGCTGGAGCTCGTTAATTTTTGTGAGAAGCAAATCCATGGTTTTGGATGATTGCGCATTCGTTAGGTTTTGCGGACTGAAAATCGCGGCAGACGCGTTTAGTGAAGACACTTGAGGAGTGTTTAATAAGCCTAAACTGCGCATTACAGTCTCTGTTGCTTGAGCAAGCGAGTCGAGGCTTTCGTTTGGGCCTATTGTGGAGAGAAATGGACGGACATTCGGCGGCAGTTTTGAAAGGAAAAGTTCTCTAAGGAACTTCTCACCGATCCCAACCCCTACAGCAAGTTTCTTCAGCTCTTTTAATAATTGAGTTGGGGGAAACGTCGCTGATACGGAAGGAACGGCTGACGCATCAACAAGGGTCCTAAATTTATCCGCGTCAGACATTTGCAATCGCTCTAAAATTCGCTCTTTGAGCGCGCCATACGGATTTGTCGTAGGCGGAGTGTTAATTAGGTCTGTTGCTTCAGCCAGAATTTTTGTGGGTAATGCTGCAACAAGAGCGTAGTATTTGTCCCTTTCGTTATCGATACTATGGTATTCTAACAGGATTTCAATTTGGAGGAACCAGGTGGTGGTTTCTGATGGTGTGAACGCAGGAAGAGTTAAAGTTTTCTTGCTACGCGCTTGGTTGGCATTTTCGTTGTCATCACCAGCCATATTGAAATGTTTACAAGATCAAACTATGAATTTACGCTTTACGTTATCACAAGATTTTACGGTGCCTATCCCTACCGCACAATTATTCGGATCAAAACAAGAACGAGGAAAGCAAAATTATTGAGATCCCCAGGTAATTCAGGAAAGAGAAAAAAATAAAGGGAAGAAGAAGGAACTAAAAACTTCCTACCTACTTGGCACATGAGAATCAGAAGAAAAAAAAATATTGGGAAAGAAAAAAAATTTTTAAAAGCTGCTCAGACAAAATCATTAGCAAATGAGTCCAGAAGAAAAAAATTATTGGGCCCACGAAAAAGTAATGTGAACTTATCACTATAATGGCATGCAAACAAATTTCTCTTCCTTCACGCTCTCTCAAACAACTCAAAATAATTGATTTTAAAGTCACTCTGGCGAGGTCACCACTGAAATGGTATGCTAGGCGGACTAGGTAATATCCACACAGCATCCACTTTCGATTACGACTTGTTTGCGCTAGCGCGGGAAGGAAAATGACTTTTCTTGTGAACTCAGCTTTCTCATTTAATGTTGCGCCAAAAGGAACGATGGCACAATCTCTTGAGGCTTGGTTGCAGACTCAGTCGGGGCCGAAGGACTCTTGACTGAAGAGATTCCGTATCCCAGACGTAGCAGGGCCGGCAGGCTTCTTGGTGGCGGAGTAGTGTCAAGTGTGGTGGCAATTGAGGCAATACGGCGAGTGAGCCAGTGAGTTCATAGCATTACGTGTAGGTATAGTTTAAGTGCATACCCAGCTATTTAGGGCATGAATTCACAGAGTACATGGAGTCATATTGGGGTGATGACGGGAATAGTGAATCTATGCACAGAGTACGTGGAGTCGTATTGGAGTGACGACGGGAATAGTGAATCTATGCACAGAGTGCGTGGAGTCGTATTGGAGTGACGACAGGAATAATGAAGCTATGCACAGAGTGCGTGGAGTCGTATTGGAGTGACGACGGGAATAGTGAAGTCTGGTGTAAATTTAAATGTGGATAGAGAAAGAACTGACGCGTACTTACAACGCGCGCAACCTTAATCTTCTCAACAGTTTACAACCTAATTTAGACACGTCATCCTAAACTAGATTAATTCCTAATTAAGTGAACACGAAGGCACAGTGACTATCCTTAATTATAACACAAAACACATAATTTGGCAAGTTTTCACAACATTGACTATGTTGACTTACGCGAAGACTAGATGCTATCGACACGAAAACAGAGGAACAAGTGACGCTCTGAACTAGCTGCTCGATGTTGCCACACCGATCGTCTCAACTTTGAACATGGCGAACATGTCATGTTCGAAGATAATTGTGTGAATCATTTGAAACATTAAGATTAGTAATTAAAAGTAAGAATTTATTAGTGATAAATTACAGTAATGTATTTTATGCAAAGAATTAAATTATTTATTACATAATGAGAATTTTTATGATTTGTAGCTCATGCTACAGTCATGACGTACTGGTTATCCCAGTGATGCCGCCTAGTGGCAGTTTGTGACAAGGATTGGTGGATCCTGAATAGTTTATTGGTCAAGTCTGGTACTTAGGTGCTGGACCCTTTGTGTGAATATTATGAATATTGAGGAGGGAATTGCAGGCCGTTACAAAGGCCCCGACGCTGTCGGCCCTCAATTTCAAGTTCAAGTGCCCGGAACGATCCGTTCCGTAGAGCCCGGAACCATCCGTTCTGTAGTGCTCGGAACGATCCGTTCCGTTGTGCTCGGAACGAGTCGTTCCGTGGTGCTCGGAGCGAACCGTTCCATAGTGCCCGGAACGAGTCGTTCCATAGTGCCCGGAACGAACCGTTCCGTAGTGCCTGGAACGAGTAGTTCCGTAGCACCCGGAACGAACCGCTCCGTAGCGCCTGGAACGAGTCGTTCCGTAGTGCTCGGAACGAACCGTTCCGTAGTGGTAGTGCCCGGAACGAACCGTTCTGGGGAAGCTGGAACAATCCGTTCCGGAGTACCCGGAACAAACCATAACGAAAATCTTCGAACAAACGTTCCGGGGTACTGGAAAAAAAACGTTCCGGAACACTTTCGAAAAACCGTTTCGGAGCACCAGGAAAAAATCGTTCCGGAACAAACCGTTCCAGAGCACTCTGAAAAAACGTTCCAAAGCACTTTGAAAAGCCATTCTGGAGCACTCGGAACAAACAGTTACAGAACACACGGAACGAACCGTCCCGGAGCACACGGAACGAACCGTTCCAGGGCACTCGGAATTAACCATTCCAAAGCACTCGGAAAAAAACGGTTTTTAACACTCGGAACGAACTGTTTCAGAGCACTCGGAATAAACCCGGAGCACTCGGAATAAACCCGGAGCACTCGGAATAAACCCGGAGCACTCGGCGATGAATCCCTTCCGAAACACTTGGAACCAATTATTGTTCCTGAGCAATGGGAACAACCAGTTCCGAGACACTTGGAATGAATCATTCCCGAGCACCCGGACTGAACCTTTCCGGATTAATCAGAGCAAATTGTTCAGGAAAATTTGGAACGAATAGTTCTGAAGCACTTTGAACGAAACGTTCCGGAGCACCCAGAGCAAACAGTTCCGGAACTCTTGGAACGAATCGTTCCAGAGTACACGGAACAAACTGTTCCAAAACACTTGAAACGAATCGTTTGGAGCATCCTGCACAAACTGTTTTGGAGTACCCGGAACAAACCATTCCTCAGTAGACGGAACCAACCGTTCCGGAATAGACGGAACAAACCGTTCCTCAATAGACAGAACCAACCGTTCTGGTATAGACGCAACAAACTGTTCAGGAATAGACGGAACAAACCGATCCGGAACGCTTAAATAAACTGTTCCGGAATACATGGAACAAATTATTTTGATTAACCGGAACAAACCGTTCTGAAATACTCGTATCGAACCAATCCGGAACTCATAGAGCAAACTGTTCCGGAACCCACAAAAAGTGTTGTAATCAGGAACAAACGCCCCGGAGAACTCGGAACAACACTGTTTCAGAAGCTCCGGAACACACTGCACTCGGAACAAAACGCTGAACACAGAACAGTGAAGATTTCTTCATCTATATCCGACACATTGAGTATAACCCTTGAACCGAGCAGCCAAGATCAATTACGAATTAGATTACTAGTTAGTTTAAAGCCTCCCCATCCACCACAGAGGTGATCCAAAGCGAGGAAGGAGGAAAGCACCATTTAGTATGGGGCACAGGGAACGGGGAATCTGTACAGTAATAGTTATTTGAGAGAGAAGAATATGAAACAAAACAAAGTTGAAGAGAGTCGTAGATGCTGAAAAGCACGACAACAGTAAACCGAAAAAAATGGTTCTTAAAATAAAAATAAAATTTATTTCAGCAAAAAGATGACCTACCTAACTCTCAGCTAGAGCAATTACATTTATTCTCTGGGAGTGCTAATTCTCATAGGTGCAATAGTTGTATCCCTCTGAGGGGACCAATTATGGAACACACTGCTCCGGAACTCGTAGAAAACGATGTTGTTGTGGAATGGTGCATTTGAACGGTGGGCCAGAATGATGGAACGCAGCTTGAGATCGGAAATAGTTTTCAGTGCTTGAAAGACGTGGGTGGAACGAGCGAAACACGTGTTCCGGGAATTGCGGAATACTTCGTGAACAAATTTCTTCAGAGCCCTCAAGACACATTGCATTAAAGCACTCAGAACAAACTGTTCCACAACACCGAGCACAATCTGCTTCGGACCGCTGCAAACACGAAATGGAAGAACAAATTAATCGTGTTGCTTTTGAAAATACGACAAATTTGCTCCTGGTAGGAATACATCAGTAACAACCGCTCTAAAACGCCCGGAAGTACTAAAGACAGGGAACAACGAATCTTTATGCAATCCTGCCCGATACGAAGGAACTTGCGCATCAAAATTTGAGTAGAGAGATAAACTTCGAATTTTGAATGATTTCGTGGAACGAAAGGAATACTTGTTCCTAGTCGCTCGGAACATTTTCGGAATACACTACTTTGCAGCAGTTGTGTGGTTTTGGGTTCGATTACGAACTCTCTGACACGCTGCAGTTCGCACCACCGTGAACATTTTCTGAACCAAAGACCGAACTAAGTGTACGAGAGTTTGGCATGAGACATGAACGGATAATGTAGGGAAAATGAAATTGTTTGCCCATAATATGTCTTCCCAAGAAGTGTAAGTCGTTACCAAGATGGCAGGAGCAAGGTGTGTTGAATGAACCTCCCGTGACTGTCATTTACCTGACATCTCCATTCTATAAAGTGTTGACCTGGGCAATTGCCATTTGCTGAGTGTAGTCACGTGGTTGTTCGCCTGTGATTATTGACAGCTGGGTGCAGGTAGTAACCTGTGCAGTTACCCGTGATTTATGTGTGCCAACGTACTTGCTGGCGTCAAATTTTCTGACAGTCCTGATAAATCGCAATCAAAAATATGCTCTCGGTAGATGCCGTTGATAAAACATTGAAAATTGAATGAAAGCCTCTCGAAGACTAAGCCCATTCAAAACCATGTATTCAGCCGTTGAACTTGAACTTGAAATTGAGGGCCGACGGTGTCGGGGCGTTTGTAACGGCCTACAATTCCCTCCTCAATACTCACACACAAATAAAAAGAGTTCAGCCCCTGTGTACCAGACTTGTCTACTAAACTACTCAGGATCCACCAATCCTTGTCACAAACTCCCATTAGACGGCATCACTGGGATAACCAGTACGTCAAGACACCATCTCCGTGCATGGTGAGTCATTACAGCCCACTCTACATGACTGGCTCATTCCAGCCACTGTCTTTTACTCCATGCACCTACAAGGAAAATTTTCATAGCTTCAATGATACTCAAATTACGCTCATGATCTAATCCAACAATACAGCGCATACCACAATAATCTTCAGCACATCTGGCATACCACTCATTCTCTCCATACTGCTCAAACACCACATTCATGAAACTTACTCTCTTGTTCATTCTTACTACATTCCAGCACTAAATGCTCAATTGTTTCTTCCACTCCACTATCACACTGCCGACATAATCTATTATTATTCTCATTCCATCTCCATGTACGCCTATTCACGCTCAATGACTTACAGCAAACAAGAGCTGGCTACCAAAACTACCATCATAGAACATCTCACACTTAGGCACTTCCTTTTGCATATACCAGATTAGAGTAGACTTTTGCGCCATGCTAGGCTTCCACTTATTCAATCCATACTCTTTTGTTTGCCTCTCAATCTCTTTTTTCCACCTCTCAAAACAAACATCGGCATCTTAGGATGCTTTATTTCCAATCAAGCCTGATAAATATGATCTTAAGCATTGGTTTTTCAAATGTCTTATAACTAACACTATATATAGGACACCATGACGCTTCCCCCGTGAAGCCGGTACCCATTTCCGACACCTGGGTTGAGTGGGGTATTGTGCTTGAGCTCTCCCTTATACCCAACGGGGAAAATCGCCGCGACAGTGCCGGGATACGAACCTTCGTCTCCAACATACAAGGCCGATCCCAAAACCTTTGTACCACTGCGCAGTCCCACTCTGGTCCCTCACCTCCGACATTCACTAAAAGCCAGTCATCTACAGGTCTCCCAATTCTGACACGAGTAATCTTTTGCATACTTAACTTCCTCGCATGCCCCCAACATGCTTTCTCCCAATAGCTTACACTCAAATTCCATTCAAAAATTTGCTTCACCACCTGCTATTCTGCATTCTCTCAATTCTTACCTTATAGTTACACAGCTTTCATCATTCTTTCTGAAAATAGGCTCCACCCAGGTCACCTCTAATGGCTTCTGTAGCTGTCCATTTTGGAGCACCTAATGCTAGACGTCCTACCTAATTTTGTATCACATCCAGCTTTTCAAGGTCACTTCCATTCTAGGCAAGAGCACCCATACCATACATGACACTAGGTACAGCAACATACTTCCACATTCCTCTCACACATTCATACTTGTTTGCTCTGTATCTGGCCACACTGCTTAACCGTCCACTCCACTGCATTGCTTTTGCCACTTTCTCACCCTTAGTTCTAGTGCATCCATCTTCACTTATCATACAACCTATATATATAATATTTGTATTCTTTTGTTCTACCTATTCTAATTTCTCCAATATTCCATAGTCTGTCTCTATCATTCTCATCACTACTTATAACCATAACATTACTTTTATCGGCACCAAAGTTCATCTTGAAATCTGTACTATATACGTTCACAATGTCAAGCATCCTTTGTAGTTCATGTCCACATTCACTAACCACAACCACATCATCAGCGTACGACAAACAACTCAGTCTCTCTTGACCAACTTTCAGTCCTAAGCCACTCATTCTCAGTCGAACTGCTAATTCTTCTGTGTACAATCCAAACAACAGGGGAGACAGAGTACAGCCCTGTCCCACTCCTCTAACACTCCTCACTTGCCCTGTTTCCAAATTTCCTAACCTGTAGATAGCGCTTGTGTTCTCACATAGACTTTGTACAATGTTTACTATTTTACTGCTAAACCCAACTTTTCTCAAAATTTCAAACAGCCTAACCCGATCCACTCTGTCATACGCCTTTTGAATATCCAGAAATGCTAAATATACCTTCTTATCATCCTTCCTTATTCGCTCAATCATTTCACTTACTACAAACAGATTATCCTCCCCAAGTCTATCTTGCCTAAAACCATTCTGTTCTTCTCCCAGGACTCCTAATTCCTCAACTAAATTTTTCATTCTCTCATTCAAAATACCACAAAAATCTTACACACAGTATCAGCCAGTGCAATTGGTCTGTAGTTTTTAAGTTCTTTCATACTCTTATGTCCACCCTTATGCAANACATTTATAGAACTCATATGGGATTTTATCAGGGCCACATGCCTTTCCATTTTTCACCTTCTTAAAAAAATTGACAATCTCTTCACAAGTGATTTTGTCTTCCATTTGCAGCTCATGTTCATCAATCAGAAAGTTTACGGGTTCATCATCTATTTCCTGTTCATTCATTCCACCAATGTCCTCCCAGTATTCTTCCACTGCTTTCACCATTTGCATCCTATCTCGCACACCACAACCATTGACTCCTAATTCGTCGACTTGAGCTTCACTACCTCTATTATTACCTTGTATAAACATATACCAATCTTTTATTCCATCCGGACCTTTCTTTCTTAGATTTTCAACTTGGTGTCTCTCCTCTTTAACTCTAGCCTCATTAATCATTCTCTTTACTTTTTTCTTTTGGTCCTGGTACTCATTCCATGCACTCTGCCATTCATCCTCAGTATTTCTATGTCTTTCATACATTTTTCTCATATTGCGATGTGTCTTATTTAATGTCTTTCTTTTCATTCGTTCTTCCTTTATCTCATTCGTAAACCACCTAGCATTCCCTGTTCTTTTCCTGCATTTTATTCTACTAATCTTTTGCTCTGCCACATCATACAATGTTCTTGCAATCTCATCATTTGGGTCATTTACATTTTCACACCTGTTCCAGTTACATCTACTCAACTCATTCCTAAATTCTTCCCAGTTTGCCATTTTTATTTGCCAATTTTCTTTTACACTGCTGACCTTCTGCATTGACTCCTTTCAACCCAATTATATTCAAGCACAAGCATTTTATGGTCACTCTCAATATCAAAATCATCTTTATCTACAAACATTTCTTTGACACACTCTCTTGCCCTACTCTTCACCATCATATAGTCAATTGCAGTTTTCCATTCCCTGCTTTGCTATGTATGCAAGCCATTTCCTATTGTGACATTCAGATTTTCAAGTTCATTTTCATCACAGAAATCAATCAATTTTTGTCCATTTGCATTCACAGTTTCACCAAGTATACCAACATGGCCATTCATGTCACCCATCACAATCAGAGGGCACCTGCAGTGTTCTCGTACTATCCTTTTTAATATCTCATACTTTTTTACATTCTCTGCATGAGCTAAAATCCCATCAGTTGTCATATAACACACAATCACAATCACACATTCTCTGGCACCCATTCTTTCACACTTTCTTGCTAACAAATCTTCACTCTCAGGTTCATTTCCAACAGGAAGTTCTTCTAATTTCCAATTTAGAGAACTCTTTATAATGAGACCAACTACACCACCTCTTTTTTGCCAACTTACACGCCCTTTTCCTGTACAGCTCAGATTTAATACATGATTGAATAAGCGTCTTAGAGAGCAATAGCTAAGCTTTGAATAAAAATAAGGCGAACGAAATTTGAATTTTTTCAATAAGAAAAAACATACAAATGAATCTAAGAAAGGCAACAGTATTCAGCAGCTATTAATGAGTCCAACATAAGGCTTTGAAGCCGAAAGTATTGAATTAATTATTTACATCGAAAAAATTATTAAACATTTGAAAAGGAAACAAGGAACAGAAAGTACAGTAAAAATTTTTCACTCTATTTCCAACAATTGAAAGATTACTCTGGAAAGCATATAACCATTCAACATTTAACTTCTAAAGTAAATACAACAAAGCACATATGTGTTCATCTTTATACTTCCATTTAACAACAAGACAAAAAATTTTTAAGGATGTTCAGAACGATCGGCAACGCAATAGAAGGACATCACTGAAAAAAAGGTCCCTTATCTATGAACGAGAAATTTGCAGTAATCATTTATGTTTCGACAGCGTGTGCGCCTGAGAAACCGCAGACGAAATGCTCTTTCATGCCTTGCCCGGCCTCAATTCTTTTTTCACTTTGGTACCAAAGCAGCTAATTGGCTAGTCTTGTCAAAACGCTCACGTTGATACAGTTTTTTAGCGACTTGAATCTTCTTAGAAGAATATGTAAAGTGTATGAAAAGAGAGCACTACTTTGATAATCAATATTTTTAATTTCATTCTATTTGAAATTAATGTCACACTCCATATCACTTCGCTCAGTCCATATGAGACAGAGTGGAAGTGCGCAATAATTCTCAATAACTAGCAGGCAAGCACTCAGTTTATAAGATTATCCCGGTTTTCATGAAAATGATTTTCCTCGTACCTGGGGCGATTATTTGGGCTCAGATTGCAGCGTAGAATGACGATTTAAGAGCAAATAGAAGTGTAATTTTATTTTTACTAAAATCAGTTTAAGGATAAGAGATTTTGTAAAGAACCTGAGTTCTATGGAAAGTTATGGAAGAGTATGTGAGTTTTTAATTTTTCTACAAAAATGCATTTAGATGAACGAAAATGTGATTCCAAAATTGGAGCTTCCTTCAACACACCTGTTGAATCCAATATATATTTACATTTGATGTATTGAATGACCTTCATTATCTCAGGTATCTCTACCAAGTGCTTTTTATGAATTTTAGCGTTTTTCGCAAAATTAAAAATTTGTCAGAAGCATAATCAGTTTTCATAAGTTGTTTCGTAGGTGTTTCTCGTTGACCCAATGAGGCTGCAAAATTCGGTTAATATAGGTGCAATAGAAAACGATTTGAAAGCCAAAATAGACACTTGAACAGAAAGAAATGAGAAATGTTCTCTTAACAAATCAGATTACGTTCAAAAAACCACGCCATCCCATACTATAGTCAGCATATATGTCATGTATTTTTATTTTTTTAAATCAATGATCTAATTTAAAAGCCGTTTCGAGAGGCTATTGACCTATACAGGTTTTAACTCAGCTTATCCAGGTTGTTGCTAATTATTGTAAAAATTTCGCTCAGATATTTGTGTAGTGTCGTACTATCGACACAACTTGATGTATTTTCAGAGGTAGCTACAAACTGCCAATGTAGGAGCTACAGTATCAGAAGCCGTAAACTTCTACGGAGCAAGGGAAAGNCTCATTCGCTCAATTATTTCACTCACTACAAACAGATTATCCTCCCCACGTCTATCTTGCCTAAAACCCTTCTGTTCTTCTCCCAGGACTCCTAATTCCTCAACTAAATTCTTCATTCTCTCATTCAAAATACTGCAAAAAATCTTACATACAGTATCAGCCAGTGCAATTGGTCTGTAGTTTTTAAGTTTTTTCATACTCTTATGTCCACCCTTATGCAATAGGACCACATTACACTTGTTCCAGTCATCTGGTACTTTTTCAATCTTCCATTTCTCATCAAATATACATTTCAACTTACTGACTACACTCTCTCCTCCGTATTTATAGAACTCATATGGGATTTTATCAGGGCCACATACCTTTCCATTTTTCACCTTCTTCAAAAAACTTACTATCTCTTCACAAGTGATTCTATCTTCCATTTGCAGCTCATGTTCATCAATCAGAAAGTTTACGGGTTCATCATCTGTTACCTGTTCATTCATTCCACCAATGTCCTCCCAGTATTCTTCAACTGCTTTTGCCGTTTGCATCCTATCTTGCACACTGCAACCATTGACTACTAATTCGTCGACTTGAACTTCACTACCTCTATCATTACCTTGTATAAACTTATACCAATCTCTCATTCCATGCAGACCTTTCTTTCTTAGATTATAAACTTGGTGACTCTCCTCTTTAACTCTAGCCTCATTAATCATTCTCTTTACTTTTTTCTGCTGGTCCTTGTACTCATTCCATGCACTCTGCCATTCATCCTCAGTAATTCTTTGTCTTTCATACATTTTCCTCATATTGCATTGTGTCTTATTTAATGTCTTTCTTCTCATTTGTTCTTCCTTTATCTCATTTGTAAACCACCTAGCTTTCCCTGTTCTTTTCCTGCACTTTATTCTACCAATCTTTTGTTCTGCCACATCATACAATGTTCTTGCAATCTCATCATTTAGGTCATTTACATTTCCACACCTGTTCCAGTTACATCTACTCAACTCATTCCTAAATTCTTCCCAGTTTGCCATTTTTATTTGCCAATTTTCCTTTAGACTGCTGGCCTTCTGCATTGGCTCCTTTCCACCCCAATTATATTCAAGCACAAGCATTTTATGGTCACTATCAATATCAAAATCATCTTCATCCACAAACATTTCTTTGACACACTCTCTTGCTCTACTATTCACTATCATATAGTGAATTGCAGTTTTCCATTCCCTGCTTTGCCATGTGTGCAAGCCATTTCCTATTATGACATTCAGATTTT